>OMNV01000563.1:44391-67045 GCA_900303265.1 Brotula barbata
CCCAGCTAAACTCACCGTTAACAAGAAAACCAAAGGGCTCATCGATGGGCTTTCCAAATTCTTTACCCCTTCCCCCGTGGGCCGTCGTTTGCGAGCTGTAACCTTAGGGTCGCCTGCCAAACAGTCTATCAAGGGTCCGACAAAACTGTCCAAGCGCCCACAGCCAATTCCTTTCGCTCCTGACAGTTCTCAAAAGATAAGTCCCTCGTCCTCTGCACTTTCACCCCCGCCCACGTTGCCAGGACTTAGCTCCCCATCACAGGTGTCAAACAGCTCCACCTCTGCTAACTCCCCTCAGAGCTCTTCCAGTCAGTCTAGTGTTCCCTCCCTGAGTAGTCTCTGCAACAGCAGCCAACTTAAGGGACTCTTTGACGGACTCTCACACATTTATGCTACTCAGGGACAGTCACGGAAAAAGGGACTACCTTGCTATGCCCCGCAAAAGCGCATGCACCATAAGCAGGATTTGTCCACAAATGGCCCGCAGTTCCAGAAGAAAGAGTTTAATAAAAATAGGTTACTGTCACACTCCACATCTGCAGGGCGAGGCCGACCCAGGGGACAGCGTTTTAAGATGGTCAGTCATTTCAAACGTAACCCCTTTCTTAAAAAGCACAGGGCACTAGGCAGGCTGAGATATAAAGTGAACCCTCAGAAGGGAGCCCCCACACCAGGAAAGGGAGACTTGACAGACGGAAGAATTAAGCCAGAGAATAATCATGGTAAGCAAGGCTCTAACCTCCAGACAAGACGTGCGTCTCCACACTTTTAATATTTTTTCTGTTTGTAGTTAAAAGCTTAACACTGGCAGTTGTTTTTTTGTTTTTTTTGTAGACTAGAGCTAGTCTTTTCTTCAAGGTGAAATTCCAGCCAAAATCATATGTTAAATACTAAACACTCCCAGTGAAAGGTGCCTGTAAAATAGTTTTGATCAGCTCTAATTCATTCAGTTTTGGCAGAAAAAGTTTCTCAAGTATACCACGTACATCAGGTACTCCTATTGCACATTTAAGTCTACAATTTGAAGTCAAAGCAAAATTTGTCAATTTGAAGAACTCTGTCAGAATGTACAGATGCATTTTAATGTTTCTGGTACATGTTATTCCACATGCACACATTTTGAAATTTGAGGATTTTCAACTCAGTGATTCCCAGATTTTATAGTATTAAAACAATATCCATATCTCTGGTGTCCATCTGTTTGCTCAGTATGTAAGAATTGTTTTGTTGAAATATGGAGAAATAACTCTTAACACCCAGCAGAAGGCTCCAAAGCTCTAGAAAGCAATCTATATCGCAATATTTTGTTGCACAGATTGCCTTTTGGAACATACTGACCTTAAAGATGGAGAGTGGAGAAGTGGAGAACTACAAACATTTTACAAAGACCTTTCAAGTAACCGTGCGGGCAGTGATCAATATTCCTGAGATCGATTTTGGATGGATTATCGCTTTAAGAAAACTCAACATTTTAACAGCTCTCTACTAATCTTCTGGCTAATTTGAATTCATTTAGTTTCTTAACTCAGTTTCGTTGCGTTTGACTTGGCTGCGGACTTTACGTGGCTTCCATCCTCTCTTGCCGTCGACCTTTGTCATCGTGCATGACCCACTAACTCCCACTATGTTGCTCCTTGCTCTGTCCTTGACCCACTGCAGTAGTGCACACATTATGATCGCTACTCAGTAGACTGTAGTTCCACCAGCGCTCTTCCTCCCATTCCACCCTGTTTTGAAATCACTGTCTCTAGTCGACTTCACCTCCAGTGGTCATTAGATTCACCCACCCAGATTGATTCACAGCTGACATGACGGTTACAGGCACCAATGCAGTAACCTGAGGTTTCAGGGGTTGTAAACGCTTCAGTGCAAAAACTTACAGAGTAACTCAAGTAGCACAGTGCCATAAATATGTTAATGACACATCACTTCCTCTTGTAAAGGGTTTTTGTTTTGGTGGCTAAGTCGTGGTATTGATGTCTTTCATTAAATTACTACTTGCTGCTGAACATCACTTGCTTTTCATGTCGACACTAGATCCCTTCACTGCATCTGCTTTTTTAATTCATGGGAAACTGTCTTGGTGGATGACTAAGCACATGAAAGTGGTTACACAATTAGAGTGATTTAGTTTCATTTCATTACATTAGGGATTTTCAAATAAACATGCAAAGATGGTACATTATGAAATTCCTCTGAGACACAGCCTCAAACAGGCTCAGCAACAGTGCTCACACTTCTAAGCACATTTGCATAGAATGCATTTATGAGTTTATTCAGCCACAGATACTACAAACAGGCTGCTGTGGATGAATTTGGTTTACTGATGCTGTGTTATTGTGCCTGTAATAGGCCACAGGGGCGAGCTGCGTGTTAAGCAAGAGAACCAGACTGGATTCGTGGCCATGTCCAGAGATCATGTCACAGACGAGGATATGGAGATGTTCACTCGTGTCCAGAAACTCTCGGCACAAGTGAGTAAACAAGGAAAAACAACACTTTTATCAATTTCTACCTCACTGAAAAATTACAGTGGACATTTTAATGGCTTCTATGTAGAAATACATATCTCATCTGGTGAAATTCCTAAGTGGTATGAGGGCACTTCTATTTAAAACTAGAAGAATGCGGTCAAATGTTGTTTTTGTCATACCTTTGAGTAATCATTCAATGAAAATGTTGCTCCGTTATTTTGTGCTTGTGGCATATTAAGACATGACAATATTAGGTAAGACATTCAATATGAGATAATTGATTTGTCTGCATTTTATTTATTTATTTATTTATTTTGTTTATTTCAGAGAACTGGGTCTTTGATGAACATAGACTCCATGCGATGCCCAGCTGTCATTGAATTTGGAAAGTATGAGATCCAAACCTGGTACTCATCGCCTTACCCACCTGAATATTCAAGGTAGTATTGATTGTACCACAAATACTGGAGTTAGACCTTGTTGGAATTTACTGTTAAGAACTGATATTGTTGTACAAACTGCATTCGTCCCTTTGTTCTTTCTCAGACTGCAAAAGCTTTATCTTTGTGAGTTCTGCCTGAAGTACATGAGAAGCAAAAACATCCTCCAGAGACACACAAAGAAGTGTGGTTGGTTCCACCCACCGGCCAATGAGATCTATAGAAAGGATGACCTTTCTGTCTTTGAGGTCAGTTTTAATAGGGCTCTATGAAATTATTATTTTTTCCCAAATTCAGTTTTATTCTTTTATATTCTTCCTCAGATTATATTTTATTACATCTTTAATAGCTCTTCCCAAAGGCCCCAAACTTCACAAAACTCCATGTTAAATAGTCAATTCCATTTTAATTACAAAATTCTGCAGTTCTGTCCATGTGTTGGGAAGTCATAAGGCCCTACTTTACACCAATAAAGCAATAACTATGCTGCCTGAAAACCCATTGAATGGATTCAGTTTCCTCTTGCTTTTTCATTCCGTGTTTAGGTTGATGGAAATGTCAGCAAACTATTCTGCCAAAACCTCTGCCTGTTAGCCAAGCTTTTCCTGGATCACAAGACCTTGTATTATGATGTGGAGCCTTTCCTCTTCTACATACTTACAAAGAATGATGAGAAAGGCTGTCATCTTGTGGGCTATTTCTCCAAGGTAAAAATTATACTGTGATTATTGGGGGGACGGCTTTCATGAGTTTTATTCAGGCAAAACACAGCCAACCAAAATAACCCCGAAGACATTAAGACCCCTGTCAGCAGCCAATCAATGCAGGCTGCTGAGCCGATCAGGCCAAGTACCGAGTTTAAGTGTGGCAGTCTGAAAAGGAAACGTGTTCTGTGCACGGTTTTTCCCTAAACATGTAGAAATTCTGTTGTCGTGTACACACATACCCCAAGTATAAACAGGAAATGAAGAAATACTGCACACGATCTTGTTATGTTGATACTGATACTTTATTTAAAGAGGCCATGCTGTCATTTGTCATAGCATATTTTTTTTAAGCTTGCTACTATAAGTACGTGTGCGCTTTAGACAAGGACAATGGCAGGTGCGGTAAATTGCCAGCTTCAGCAGAGCTCTGACATACTTGATCTGTTTCTCCTTCCCTCAGGAAAAGCTTTGCCAGCAGAAGTACAATGTCTCCTGCATAATGATCATGCCTCAGTACCAAAGGCAAGGATTTGGAAGGTTTCTTATTGATTTCAGTAAGTTCCTTAATGTGTTTTAGACCACTGAACTGATTTTTACTCTTGCTCTTTCTAAACATTTTTAGATTTGTAGCCTGTAACAAGGCATTATTTGGTTTTAAAGCATTCGTGTACTCACAGGCAATCACATATTATTAGCAATGAGAAACAGTAATTTCTCTGCATATATTCTTTATGGACATAAGCACTGCCTGAAGGCTTTATTTAATTGAAAATGCCCTCATTTCCTCTCTTTGACTTCTGACAAGACTTTGACACTGATTTAGTTTTTAGTCCACTAATATTTAAATCCTTTCCATCATCTTATGTAAACAAGCATCGGCGGGTTTCTCTGTTTAAGCAACGAATTCAGCCCCTTTTCTATCACCATAACACGTTTGTTAGTACAGGGCTTGTATCTTGCAGGGTTTGTAGAGGAAAAGCAGTGAGCTAGAGGAGGCTGCGTGGTAATGGAGCATTTGATTTCCTGTTCACTTTGGGAGCCATTGAGACACAGAGATGCGAAAGGATCTGTGATATTGAGAGTGTGCTGATAACAAAGACGGGGATTAAGGGAGATTGAACACAGCTGAGTTCTGAGCTCTTTGAAGGCTTTATTGGAAAATGTAGCTTTGGAGGTGGAAGCTGTTTAGATTAAGTTTTTCTGTTCGATTGGATTGTATTAGAGGAACACTTTGTCTCGGGTAGCTCTGAGAGCAAAGCATTAGTAGCTGCCAGTGTGAAAATTGTGAAAAGTACCAAACAGTTGGACTCTCTAATTATGTCTGTTAATTGTAATAGACTTGTTTAATGACATATAATGAAATACAAGTTTTTCCAATTAATTAATTTGAATGTGCCGCACTGTTTGTTATCCTTGGCTCCTCTTCTTCACATTAGTAATGAATATTGTCATGATTACTGGAATATTATGTGTTCACTGGTTGCTGAATAGATGTGCTTGTTTTGTTCTCAGTAGTGGGTGCACATTAAAGGGCATTAATTAATTTCATGCAGCTCATAATGGATGACCCTTGACACGGTCGCTATAAAACTAATTACACACAGATACCTTTTAGTGTTATTGTGTTTTTTTTCTCTCTTTCATTATCGCTCCAAAATGCAGCCTCTTCTGAGCAATGACATCCAGCTGCTTCCCTGTTTTGCTCTTTAGCTCTGTTTTCTCTTTCAACCTCTGTCTTTGCCCTTGCCAGCTTATATCACAGCGTCTAACAGAGGCTGGAGGAGTGAGACACTGGTTGGCTCACCTTGCCTTATGTTTGAAGGTGAAATAATCCGAAACAGACTCTAGCGCTTTGGTGCCACATCCTTATGTGAACATGTTTTTCAGGGTGTTTACAAGTAAACGGGATAAAGGCAACGAGTCTTCTTTTTTTTCCGCAAACATGTAAAAACTAGAATCTGAAAGAAATTTGTGATTTGAAGTTAGTTTACCCAAGTGTTTAAACACTTGGCATCGTTGCATGCATTCTGTCACCATGCTGTACTTTTTCTCATAACTCATTAAGCAAACAATCATGCGTGTTCAGCGTACAACAGAATCCTAATAATTCTATCCAAGTGTACTGATTAGGCCGCCATTACAATTTAGACAAAAAGCAGAATATTGTGGACGTGTAGATGACATAATTCACAGAGGTGGAAAGTAACTTAATGCATTCATTAAGTAGTGTTAATATGTATAATTGGCTATGAAATAAAACTTGTGGTTTGAAAATGCTTGTATTCCCAAACTAAATTTATACCGATAGACTCACTGGTGGGGTACTTAAGAGTGAATGATGGTAGTTGATTTGAAGTGAAGTAACCCAGCAACCTCTTGTTTAAGTAAAGTGCTTTGTTATTGTTTGAATGTGTCTTTTTAGGTTACCTCCTCACCAGACAAGAAGGACAAGCCGGCTCCCCGGAGAAGCCACTGTCAGATCTGGGTCGCTTATCCTACCTGGCATATTGGAAAAGTGTCATACTGGAGTACATTTATAAGCACCCAGATAAATACATCAGTGTTAAAGGCATAAGCAGAGCCACTGGGATGTGTCCGCATGACATCGCCACTACTCTCCAGCAGCTCGGCATGATTGACAGACAAGATGGCAGGTCAGTTTCTGAGCCGCAGTATCCTTCAGCCAACGCTGCCACTCCTGCATGCTGCCTGACTTATCCAGGGCAGCGGGTATTTTTAACAGTGTATCCATTAATGCTGCTGAATATTGACAGAAGTAAGTCAGGTTAAGTACCCCCAAGGACATGGAAGCACCTGCAATCCCAAGGAGCCCTTGTCTTTCTGCTCCCATTTAACAACACATCACCATCTGTCCCCTTCACTGTTTATTAGAGGTGTACACACCTATGGCAGAAGACCCACTCAGGTTCTGAAGTAAAGCTAGGTGGAAATGGAATTAATATATTCAGAACATACTCAGTGGCTGCTAATATTCTCCATTGTAATTTCCTGTTTCCAGTTTTGGCATTGGAATATTATCAAATGTGTTGATGAGGTAAAAATAAGGAACGATGGAAGAAGGAGAAATTCGAAAAGGGTAGAAGAAAACCAAGTTAAGTAATGAAAAAGAATATATAAGCAACATGAGTAGATCTCATATCTAATGCAGAATCACAAAAAGCTGTCAGATGCAGAGGATGCTCCCAGTATGTTCTCTCAAATTAGAAATGCCCAAAGAAATTAACAACAACTTAAAATTCTACTTTTACTCTCTATTGTTGGTACTCACAGGTATTTTTTAAATTTGTTGTGTAGGGTTGTGTTGGTCAGAAGAGTGCGACTGATCCAGAGGCACATGGAAAAGTTGAGGGCCAACCCACGACAAAATGAAGTGGACCCAGATGCCCTATGCTGGACACCGGCCACCGCCCTCAACTCGGTCATCTCCAAGGAGGAGAGGGAGGCTGAGATGGATGTAAGTTTGTGTCTGAGTTGGGACAAATATCTTTTTTTTTTGACCGTGTGTCTTCCTGTTGCTTTTCAGCTTCATGTTCTTTTTTGTTGACTTTTACATATGGGGGTTCACATTTCCAGGAACTAAGGTGGAATCCTTAAAACTCCTTTTTCGTGTACACTTGCACGCAAGCCTGTTATCAGATGTCTGTTTGATTTGATTTGATTAGCTGGGGAATTCAAATAGAGGCCATTAATGTTGTGCAGAATTACCCTAGATCAGTTCACTACATAATTGATAGCACTGAATACCCCATGAAATGCAATCTTTCCACGTTTACTTAGCGGAAATGTTCCCTCCATAACTGCCAAACATTCAATCTAGAGGCTGTTTATTATCAGGAGGAACCTGTAGTGATTCATTTGTCAAAATGTTAATCCCAATCTCTTGTTTTCCCATTAGCCTTATTGCTCAGATGTGAGCGCTGTGTGTGCGCCTTTCCCAGAGATAATTATCTGTTTATTTACCAGGCTGAGCAGCTGAAAGAGCAGGCCAGCTGCTGGGAGAAGGAGGAGAGAGACGGAAGCATGATGACTCATGGGAATAGGCAGCATCCTGCTAAAGTCCACTGCAAGGTTCCCTACAGGACCTATGAACGTCGGGCTGCATCCATCTGGAAGAGACACATCCAGGAATCCGAGGATGCCAGTGATGATGAAGCTGATGATGACAAAGACGATGATGAAGACGATGATGACTCTGATGGCTCACCACCTATCCTGACAAAAGCCCATGCGATGCTTGCAGCAAAGAGAAAGGTGATTGTTTCTATGGGCTGATGTGAATCATCCTCTGTTTACATCACCACAATTTTCAAAGCAGGATTAGCTCATTGATTGTCTGGAGTTTTTTTTCCATGAAGAAATGTAATAGAATGTGTATCATTATATATCTTCCCTCATTAAGGACCTTGTTGTGTACTTGGCTGAGATTGAAGGTTTTGGTAAATATTCATGAATTCAGCGGAAGGTTCAGTGACTTCCTTGTGTCATCTGGAGCCTCCCTGTGTGCCTGCAGTTGTAGATAATAGATTGTGTTTTCACTGCTGGTGTCGAGGCTGTGTAGGGTGAACCTTGTACTATTGTCAATGGTCATGGTTTATTTACTGGCCTCCTCTTTGCTTCCCACATCTGTTCTGTCTACATGACACTGCCCCCTTGTGCTGGAGATAATATTACAGCCAACACTACTCAACAATAACAAGAATGGAATCTAGAAAAGAATGGCAGAGGTTACTTATTATTTATTATAGCTACAGTATTGATTCACAACCTTGTACTAGGTTCAAAGAGGTGAAAGGCAGAAATGTGTTACAAGTGATTAGTGCGAAACACTAAAGAATGTAGAAGATATGGCTCTTTTCCACTGTGTGAAAACTACTTAAAGCCGAGCCAAGTTAAAAGCCCACTTTTTTGCCTTCAACCGGGCTTTGGTGACATAGCGATGCACTAATTGGCACACATTGCTGCCTAGTAATTCATGCCAATTCTCTGAATAAATGCTTTTTATAGATTGGCGAAGGATAACAATGATGACAACAATGACATAACTTTCACAAAGATAGTGAACTGTTATTTTTAAATAACACATAACAGAATATCAGTAAATAACAATAGATAATAGCAGCTTAACAGCAATAAATCGCTGCAATAATAACAGCTAATGAGTAATGCAAACCATAAACTGTCCAGCCTGCAATCACCACTGCCTCTGCAAATTTACTTGGGTGTTTCCATGCTTTTCTCAAACATTAATGGTGCGTGACAGAGAGTACAGATCACTGGATTGGCTTTGATTCTTTCAAAATTCTGCAAGGTTGGATTACAAAGTTTCTTTGTGAAATCCATCATGTTAGCATAGCAACCATTTATGGCTTTTATTTTGGTGAACCAAAACAAACCCGAAGACATTAAGGGCCCTTGTCAGTGGCCAATCATTGTAGGCTGTTAAACAGATTATTCAGGCCAAGTTCTGAGTTAGAATGCCAATTTAAGTGTGGCATGCACTGATTGAGTAGTAATGACCTACTCCACACTACAGTGTGGTTGACTGACTGTTGTTCTTGCACTGCAGAGTGAAACATCCTGCTTTAGAGGAGTGATAGTTCTCTTATAATAAGCATTTCGCCATTGATATAAGCCATTATGTAATGATTGATTGTTAAACAAAGCTTTATCTGCGATAAAGTGATCAGTGATCGCTTTCCTTCATTCCTCACATTTTGAACCAGCCTTCTCCCAGGAGGTTCATCTCAAATCGAAACAACTTCTGAGCGGTACAGAGAGCACGCAGTATGGCTAGTTTGCTGCGGCTCGGGTAGGATTCACCATCAGTGGGGGAAAAACCAATAGACTGTGGTCTCTGCTCACTCTTCCTGTTTCATTTGTGGTTTTCCACCAGGCTGCCTCATCTGTGGGAACACATCACTCAAACATTTAAGCTCACAGTGCGGATTTACAATTGTACATTTAGCACAAAAGCCCGAGTGAAGTTCTTCTGTCCTCACAGAACTTGTCCAACCGGTGTGCAGAGTAAAATCATATCAAGGTTGATTATTTTTCCATGTTCATCAGTTGGAGAACATATTTTTCCAAAATAATGTAATCAATTGTGTTTTGTTTGTGTTGCAGAGAAATGTCATGCTCAAGAACCGAGGTCGAAAACGAATGCGTATAAACAGCAGTGTAACCACAGAGACCATCTCTGAGACAACAGAGGTTTTGAACGAGCCTTTCGATAACTCTGAGGATGAGAGACCCATGCCGCTGTTGGAGCGCACCTGCAGAATGGGTGAGATGGAGGAGGACGAGGAGGAGGAGGATGAAGACGAGGAAGAAGAAGAGGACAAGAAACCAATTACACCAGTCAAGCGCCGGAGAGGTCGCCCCAGGCTGGAGAAAAATGCACACAAAGACAATCTTGAACATTGGGATGAAGGTATTGTAGTTGTAGTATTTTATTTTAGTGTATTGTTTTTTTCTAATAAGTGCTTGTAACTCTGACAAACAACTAAATGTTATTTTTGTTCTGTAGGAGGCGATGCGCTGTCCAAGAGACCCAGCAAACCCCGTCCAGTGAAACGGAAGAAAGGCTGGCCCAAAGGAGTGAAACGGGGCCCTCCCAAATGGAGGATAAAACATGACCGGAAGATGGGCTTCAAGCTCAACCTCTACACTCCCCCTGAAACTCCTCTGGAGGCTGAGCAGCATCATATTCACACTGAGGAACCAAAGGAGGAACCAGACCATGACAGAGAGGAGGGCAGCAAAGCCAGCAGAAACTTGGCTAACCCAGATATTATGCTAGAGAGGCACCCATCTGAGCCCCCAAGCCCTATGGACCTCGGCTCCCATAAGTCGAGCTTCCCTGTGTCATCTCCTGTCAGCTCGCCCATTGGTTCTCCACTTGCCATGTCCCCCAGGCTAGAGGACAGTGGCGATTCCCCTGATCCGCCTGAGGATGACCCACAAGAAGGCGAAAACAAGCACGAGCAGGATTCCCCAGCCAAAGATGTGGAACATAGTACTGAGGGTGCCATATCACTGGAGAATGACAATGAGGACCATGAAGAAGAGGATGAGCATAGAACATGCCTCGAGGATCCAGATGCAGATGATGAAGATGAAGGTCACGGCAAGACAGCTGAGCCTGAGCGCAGCAAGCCGGAACTAGAACCAAGTTATAAAGAGATGCCAGAATGCACTTCACCTTTTTTAGATCCAAAAGAAGACAACAAGTGTGAGTTGAGTCGGCAGGTTTCCACGGCACTGTGTAGGGAAGAGGATCCAAGAACAACTGCAGAAAGCATCCAGGATGTAATGACAGAAACAGCAGCAGGAGCAACACCTGCACCAGTAGCAGTAGCCTCAGTGGCCGCTGTGGACTCTGATAATCCTGTGGAGTCTGAGTCAGAGGAGGAAATCGCTCCCAGCCCGTGTCCTGATCATCCGCCTCCTCCGCCGCTAGAGAGGCCAGCCCTTAGTCCTGTGCTGAGAGACGACCCCCCAGTCTGTGCAGAGATTGACTCAGAGACAGCCCAGGCTGTTCAGTCACTAACCCAGGAGAACGAGCGAGAGAACGTTTTCCAGGACTGTGTGGAGAGCCAGGAGGCCTGCAGGAGCCTGCAGACATACACCCATATTGCCCAGAGTCCCCAGCTCACCTCAATGGATGATTGCCCCCAGTCCGACCACAGCAGTCCACCTTCCTCTGCACACTCCCACCCCAGCCAGTCCGTACGTTCTGTCAACAGCCCTGCCGTGTCCGTCCTGGAGAATGGATACACTCAGATCAGTCCAGACCACAGTGCCATCTCAGTGCCCTCTCTCCACAACATGGAGACCAGCCCCATGATGGATGTGCCGTCCGTATCGGATCATTCACAGCAGGTGGTGGACAGTGGTTTCAGCGATCTGGGCAGTATTGAGAGCACCACGGAGAACTATGAGAACCCCAGCAGCTACGATTCCACCTTGGGGGGCAGCATATGTGGGGCAGGCACCTCCCAGAACAGCTGCTCGTATGGCAACATTCCCCCCAGTGGAGTGGCCCAGAGCAGCTGTGCCGTCAGCCAGCAAATGGCCGCCGTCAACCCTGGCAGCTGTGGCATGATTCAGCAGAACAGCCTGAGCTCGCCACAGCACTGCAACGTCAAGTCGCCGCAGGGCTGCGTGGTGGTGGAGAGGCCGCCTAGCAACAGCCAGCACAGCCAACACAGCCAGCATAGCCAACACAATCAGCACAACTCCCACAGCCGGCACGGGCCACACAATCAGCACAGCCAACACAATCAGCACGGTCCTCACAATCACCTAACCCAGCACAGTCAACACAATCCCCACAACCAGCATAGTCACCACCACAATCATCACCTCCAGCATAATCAGCTCAGCCAGCACAATCAGCACGCTCAGCATAGTCTTCACAGTCAGCACAGCCAGCAGCAGCCCATGGCGCAGTGCGCAGTGCCCCCCAATTTTACTGCCTCCATGCAGCTGGCCGACATTCCCGAATCTGGCAACCCCAACTTTACCATTTATGACAGGATTAACCAGGGAGAGTATGGCAGCGGTCACTACTCGCAGCCCTCTGCCACCCTCAGTCTGGCCAAATTGCAGCAGCTCACCAACACGCTTATGGACCATCCTCACTCACTGCCTTTCAACCGCTCACCCTCACACCCAATCACATCTTATGCAAACAACTCCTCTCTATCATCACAGCACTCCGGCCTCGTGTCTTTGTCCCAGTCCTCGCACCGAATCCCTAACCCGCAGGCCACCATGACCCCGCCCCCAAACCTCAGCTCTCCACCCCCTATGATGCTTCAGCGCAACATGGGAATCCCGCCCTCGCAAAGGATCCAATCCCAAATGACCTCCAAGAGTCACATGTCCATGCGATCCAAGTCAGCCTCGCTGCCTCACCACCAGCAGATGTATGCCCGGGCGTCGCAGACTGTCACCATGCAGGCACCTCCCAGGACCCTGGCGGCCATGCCGCGCATGAACATGAGCGTCAACATCATGCCAACTCCGGCCTACAACGTCAACTCCATGAACATGTCCTCCCTCAATGCCATGAACGGCTACAGCATGAGCCAGCCCATGATGAACAGTAGCTACCATGGCAATCACGCCTATATGAACCAGTCACCCCAGTACTCTATGCAGATGGGCATGATGGGAACACAGCCATACCCCCAACAGTCCATGCAGGCTGCACCACATGGCAATATGGTGTACACTCCAGCTACTCACCACGGTTACATGAACACAGGCATGTCCAAGCAGTCACTGAAAGCACCGTTCATCAGACGGTAACTCTCAGCAGGACCTGGCTGGTTCTTCTCAAGTGCATTTTGTTTGAAGATGCACTGATTTGGCCTTGTGTTTTTTTTTTTGTGTCTCTCTGTTCTTGTTTATGACTTAAAAACCAGCAGCACTTGGAAAGAATGCAAAATTTTTCATCGATGATTAAACTTTGAAGCTAAGTTTGAAGTATTTTTGTTCCTCCAGAATG
The DNA here is from genome assembly GCA_900303265.1 of Brotula barbata. Taxonomy (NCBI): domain Eukaryota; kingdom Metazoa; phylum Chordata; class Actinopteri; order Ophidiiformes; family Ophidiidae; genus Brotula; species Brotula barbata. Next base: position 57,548 of record OMNV01000563.1, read on the forward strand.
GGAAGCCTTACATCATTACGATGAAAATCTATTTAATTAGTGTTTGTGTCTGATGTGTCTTTAGAGCAGGTGGGTTCAGAGCTTGGAGGTGGAGGTGTTGTCAATGCTATTGCAGTTGTGTAGCAGCCTCAAATGAAGCCATTTAATGTGCCTGCTACAAGTGGAGCTCGTGGCTGTTTGAACCTGTTCAGTGTACCTGTCTAACAGTGCTGACAATTAGTTTGTACTATACTCATGCCTTTGTATATTTAAATTATTGTACTTATTTTGTAAAGTGACAGCTAGCATGCTTCAGTCTGTTAGTGACAGTGCATTGAGTAGTACTGTACAAGTGTTGTGCTTAATAGCAAGCCATTTTAAAGATATCTGACCTTTATTAGGTTTCCCTCCACAGGGAGAAAGAAGAAACTATATTTTGTTAATTCTAATAATGTACAAATTGTAAACTTAGTCTTGTTTCCTGTTCAGTTTGAGAGGTTTTATTGCTATGTATGTATAATTCTGAAGTCTTTTGTAACAGATCTCCTTGAGGCAGCTTTCTGTTTTATAAAGCAGACTGATTTCTGTCCTAAATAACAAAGCATAGCATCTCAGTGTTTGTACCCTGAAAACTTCTAAAACATAAAATGTGGAGAAGTGTGTCAGAATTTAAAAGAACTAAATGATTATAACGATAAATAACAATAAAGAAAATATAAATTTAGTCCAAAGTTGATATTTTACATAATGCCTTTAAAGCTACATTTTCATTCCATCTGTAGATTTTTTTCTATCTTTATAAAATGTCGGATTTATATTTTACTGAAGTGTAGAAGAATAGAGCCTGTGAATAGACCAACTTAAGCTAATGAATTGCATGTAAAACGCAACTTGTACTTGTGTTTTGGTTTATATTGCTCTTTTGTAGCCTTTGTACCTGTACAGAGTTGCTGGAATGAACAGGGGGTGGAAATACCTGGCTATGTGCACAAAAACCGGACAGAATGACATTCTTGTATTTATGACTTTTCTCCTTTTGTCAGTCACTTAAAATGCTGTACATTTTAGCATAAGAATAAATTATGATTGACCATGTAGAGGATTCTTCTCCTTTAATCTGAAACATTTATCAATCCAAAGCACACATGGAACAAGAGTGGGGACGCAAATCAAGGTTACTCATTTTTACACCACATTGGGTACAGATAGGCCTATTTTTACAGCAATATTAACAAATATTGCTGCTGTAAACAAAGTACTTCTAGCATTAGAAAACAATAACTACATTGGTTGATGTTTACTGTCAGTCCCTGTATTAAAACATGTGTCTATTAATCCTGTGTTTTGAATTTTATTTAGTAGGCAGGCCGACATCCCAAATCTCAGATCCAAAAGGAGATTTATTTATTTCATTTCATCAACAAATTCAGATTTAATGTCAATTTGCAGAGATGATGCTTTTGTTAAGAAGTGGTTTCTCATAATCTTTTATTCGTAAACAAATAAATATCATAGCCAACTCATCATCTCTGCAAATTGGGTTCTAAAATGAATCTAATAGACTGAAATGCCACCTGAGGCAGTTTTCCAAAGGTCTTTTTGTCTGCAGCAGTTGAATCTGAAGCTGTTTTTTGTTTTCTTTTGTTTTTCTATTTACAAACATGAGTGAGGCAAAGAAATATTCAGTAGTATCAAAAATTGGGCTATAAATGCGACCACCTATCAGTTTGAGATTGCAGCTCTAAGCAGAGTTGTGGAAGCTACTTGGTAACAACCTGATTGAAAGTAGTGATGCTGTATTCTTAATTAAGTAGAAAAAAATAGTAAAAAAATATTTTGTTAAATATTAATGAAATCATGGGTGATAATAATTCTGTAGTTCCAACATCAAGGACAAAAACTGTGTAGTATTGTGATTAGTGTGTTAACATAAAATCCATTTTCCACAAGGAAAGCCAAAGTGATCAGGAAGAGCAAAGCATGCTTGGAGTGTAGCAGTGTAGGCAGGCCTGTGTTTTAGAGTTTAGTGTGAGTGTATGTGTGTTTTGTAATGTTAGTAATATTAGTTCATGTCCCTTCCCCTTTTTCCTTGAGGGAAGAAATAAGTTACAGGAAAGCTACATTGTTTTGAAAATAGCTGCACTACTGTCAAACTACTGAAAACAAGTAAGTAACCTCGCTACTAGCTAGCTAATGCTGAACAGAGTTTCTACTTCTGTGTTTTGAATGTTGTAATGTTGGTGTATTCATTCATCCTGCTCTTGTGTCTAAAATTTTTTAGTTTAATCTATATAAACATAAATGACAATTTTCGTTAGTTCCTGTATTAAATGGATCAATATGAAAGTAATGACATCCTTCAGTCCTGCTTTGGTCACATGGTTAGCACAGATTGTACAAGATAGATTTTGAATCGATGATAATAGAGGCATTTATTGACTTTCTTTGAACACATCCAGTATTTGTGGCATTGACTGTCATGTTTTTGCACCGTTGCTCTGGTTCTGTTCTTCTTCTGTCTCCCTGTTGTGCAGATGCATGTCGAGCTCTCTCAGTTGCTTCAGGAAGCCCCAGTTGGGGGTGATCTGCCTGCGTTTCTTCACGTGTTCGATGGCATCCGCCACCGTCATGTCCCTGCGGATCATCAGGTAAGCCAGAAACAGAGTGGCAGAACGGCTCCTTCCCATCACGCAGTGCACCAGCAGCTTGTCTGGAGACACACAAAGCAACACTGTAATGGAACTGTTACATTATGACACCTTTTCACTCTCATCTGTGCAGAAATGAGGGTGATTGCTTGCCCGCAGTTAAGAACCAGCCTTATTCACCCTCTCCCAGTCGATGCCCATTTCTGTGCAGATGCACTAACTGACTCACCGGTTGCAGTCACTAATGTAGGATGAGAATACTCTGCTGGCCTCCAGATTTAAGTGGATGTTTGATCAAGTTGTACTGCTAAGAGGGAATCAATCCCCGCTCTACCCTTGCTCCTGCAGGTCTGTACTTTCCAACATAACCACCTTCCGGCTCATCGCACTTCCACCTGATGGAGCCAAAAAAAATCCATCACAGCTGTAATGATTATTATCTGAGGCCAAGGTGTTTTCATGGAAGGAGGAAATCTAAGACCAAATCGTGCGAGTAGTGTGGGTGCTCGACTAGTTAAAAGCCACAATCAAGGACAGCAGTCAGCGAGCGCGTAATCGCCGCACGTGGGTCCATCTTTTAGAACCCCATGAGCCTTGAATCGGGATTATAGTTTATCATATAACTCGCTCGTCTTACTCTGGGGATTTCTGAGCGTATCGTCGATGAACTCGGCAGCAGAGTAGAAGTACTGGCTCAGGTCGAAGCTGGGGACGTCCTCTGCTATCACGCCTTTGTAGACCACGTCCATGTCGCTGTAATAACCAGCTCCAGTGTCCACGCTGTTCCACGTCCCCTCTGCTGCGTTCAGGATGTGCGTAATCCCCAACTTCTTCAGATCAAACTTGTCCTTTGCGGTCTGCCTGTAGGAGCGCAGTGTGAGAATGAATTCAGTCAGCTGGTGTTTGATTTAGTCTTTAGTGCTTCTTACTCACTCGTCTCCAATGTAGACGTTAGGCCAGACTTCGTTGACGTGAGCGTAAGCCACACTCCCACGGTGGAGGATCTTCTCCAGCTCGTAGCTTGCAGGTGTGATATATTCGTCCGATTCCTCCGCCGCCTTCGGAACACTGATCATGGCGCCGGGCTTTGACTTGCGAGAAGACATTTCCTCGCTGCGGTTTTCTTTCACACGTGACGCATTACCTCCAGGGAGAAAGACACACGGTATTTGGCCTTACCTTTATTCAACTGCAGTGATAAACTGACACATTGATGGTGTACGACAGGGATGGTTCTGGGTAAATATTTTCAATAGAGCCAAGTGACCTCATTGTAACATACAGTTATACTATAACTACCATAAAAACCAAAGAAGTCTCACCTTTTGGCTCCTTTCAGCTGCTTTTTGAGCTGAGTGTAACAGGATCACGCTTCTTACTAAAAGCAGGTTATTTAAAACAGTCGGAATGAGACTTCCCAAACATTAAAAAAAAAAAACACTCAACAGCCCCTGAATGCAGCACGAGAGCTCCACATGTCCGCTCAAGGGATATAACTCAAGATTTGGGGATCTTCATTACTTCCCTTTTTTTCAATGCAAAATGGCCGTTATTTATGCAATAATCTACAATAGGAATCATAGTATTACTTTTTGATTACTTGTAATTTTGTTACCTGACGAGAACTTCAAATGCAACACCTCAACTTGTAATGGCGTATTTTTCAGTTGCCATATTCCTGCCATAGTACTCTAACCTAATGATCTAACCTCTTCTACGAGTACCTGTTCCTGTTGAAATCCTTCCTTTTCATACTTCAGAATCTGCTTTTATGGTTCTGTGAGCATGTTGTCACTCCATCCGTGCAGCAGAACACGCTATGGTTTGTTTCTCTGGTGGTAGAGGTTATGTAACGGCTCTGTGACAGGCATCAAGTGGACAGATGGATATTTTTAGGCTGGGATGTGACTGCATGACCTTGCAGCTGTTATCTCCAAGTTTGCATGTGCCAAAAGATCCACACGTTCCCTGGAGCGAAGAGGGCATTCTCAGCTTTTACCACCGTATGAACGCCTCCTTGAAATCGACAGAGACTGCTCCGTCTGAGCCCCTGCATATCTTAGACTGTTGAAGAACGAGAGCAACATCCGTTAAGCAGGTTCTGCATCATCTTCAGCCTCTCGGGGGCCAAAAACGAGCAGAAATGTGTCAGACTAGACAGATGAGCTTTTTCATAAGATGGCACTTCTTTGATTCTGGGCTCTACGTTACACATCGTCCATTCAGTCATCTAAATGCAAGTCCCCAAAGTGAGAGTGCGATGATGACTGTATTGCTAACATGTCAGACGCAGTTTTCACACCATCAGACTCCCTCACTCCCTCCTTTTCCCCCCCTCATATCTTTATCCTTTGCCGTCATTCATCCTGACAGTGAAATCATTAAACCTGTGATATCCAATTCCTTTTATTTCGACATCATCTCGCTCCACGCACGCAGAGAAACAAGCTGCCAGATTTTTGTCATATCAAACATCACGATTTGAACAGTTTGATGCTGGTTTTCAGCGGTTTTGACTGATGGGAGAAATGTGAATATATTAGTGAAGCGTTGTTTATTTATAGATGTGGAATGTTTGCGTTATGTGTAGGGAGGAACAGTTTAGACGGTTTGGTTCCAAGCAGTAGAAGGACAATTCATGAACTCTGACATTGATTTGACTCTTTATTGGACGTAAGACTCGACATTTAGTGATCCAGGTTAGAGGAAGATGGAAGTATCACATACACAGATGAATTTTTAATTAAGATATGAAAAAGAGCGTTGCATAGATAAATAAATAACTTGTAAAGTATAAAATTAGATATCTAGGAACGGTTAATCCTAAAGATCAGCAGTTGATCTACGAAATCAATGTCAGAATTTGCTGCAGAGAACAGAACACAGTGTTTCAGCAACAAAGATGATATAATATAAAATGTTTTAGAAGTGCTTCTGATCTAACACGCTTGATTATTTTAGAGTGGCCCTGTTCTTCTTCTTAATATAAGATAAACCCACAAATAATAAATGTGCAAATGCAAATACGTCCAAATGTTTTTATTCAGCCGAACCAGTCAGATGCAGCAACCAAAAAATAAAGAAGGACCTTGATGCAAAGTGTAAAAGAATCCCCAGAGTCACTCACACTTTAAAATTAAAGTAACAAACTCTGTTCTGTGTTTCTCCTCTGCTGGGCCAAGAGTGAGTCTAGGTGACAGAGTTGGTCGAGGAATCCCAAATTTGGCAGAATGTTTCTATGTTTGCGGACGACCTTGATCGCTTGCAAAAGAGTTTGTTTTTCTTTGGTCATGAGGAACGCTAAAACAAGAGCAGCTGAGCGGCTGATTCCCCTGGCACAGTGGACCAGAACCTTTCCTGTTCCAACGAGAGGAAACATCACAACAAATATCAGAAAGCAGAAAGCAAACGTACTGATCTATGGCTGGGAAATGCCTTCCTCATTTCTTTCATTTGGACTTGTGTGTGTGTGTTTGTGACTCGCACCGTTAAGGGTCAGAGCTCTGTGGATGAAGTTGGCACTCTCAGTGAAGAACGGGGTCAAGTCGAAGTTTCTCTGGTCAGTGGCTTGGACGCCGTGATAGAGGATGTTTGTGTCTTTGTAGAAACCTGGCCCTGTGTCAATGTGCTCAGGGCCGTCGGCAGCATTCAGAATGTGTGTTATTCCCAGATTCACCAACAAGGATTTATCCTGAGCAGCAACGCTGTGAAAGAAATCAGGGAGGAAAAGTCAAAAATATCAGCAAATAGAAGTATTTGCTGCAGTATGTCAGCTTTGTACTCGCTGGAGGTACATGTGTACTTACGCGTCTCCAATGTAGAGGTTGGGCCAAACTTCATTGATTGAACCAGTGGGTTGTCTGTTCTTCAGCAGCAGGCCGAGCAGATCGCAGGTGGGTGGAGTCTGATATGTCGACCCCGCCTCTGCTGTCATACCTGCAGCCGTCAAGTCAGGTTTATTTGTAGAGCTCACTCTAGGAAGTCAAGAAAAACTACCTAAAAGAACGTAATGGAATAAACGTAAGGAAAAAAGGAAGAAACCTCGGGAGAGCCCGTTCAAAGAGATTCCCTCTCCTCTGTCGTAAGAGGGAAGAATAAATTACATAGAAATGAAATAGCAATGAAGAGAAATAACAGGAAAATAACACTTGGGACCCAAATTAGGACGAGAATCTCGAGTTGAGTCATGAGGTCTATAAGTGTACAGCCAAGTCCAGCACTGGTGCAGGGTAGGAGCATCAACCTAACTCACACAGACAGAGGGAAAACATGAACATATCGGATTCAAACCCCATCGGATGTCTGGTCCACCGCTGAACCACTGTGAATAACAGTTAACTTAAAGATCAAACAGAGGGAATGAAAGAAGGCCACAGAAGTAAGGAAGAAGGGGGAAAGTGGTAAATATTAAGATTATTAAGGGCGAGGACGGGAAATGCATGGAGTAAGAATGAAGGAATTTAAAAAAAGAAAAAAAAAATAGAAATTACAAGAACAGAAGTTAAACAGCGAGAGAGGGGCAGAGTCAGAAACTAGGAAAGCAAACAGAGAAACACATATGCTGTGTAGTAGCTAGATCATAACTTCAGCGATCAGATAAATGTAGAGGAATAGATAGAAAGATAAATCTGTCCCTATGACAACAATTTACACTTAAATACATGAATTACCCCTCACTTCAACTCATTATTCCCATTACTCACCTACAGTACGTACTCCTTTAGATCTGTAAAGATGGAAACTTTCTGTAGTTGCTCTTGTTGTCCTGCAGACTGCATGATGACGACGCTCCAGCTAATCCTAATCTCATTGGTTAAATCTGAGCCAATAAAACTCAGTGTTGTTTAAAGGCGGGACATGCTGCAGCGAGACAGCTGAGGACTGCAGACAGTTTTTAAGATGATTTGTTTTCATATCATTCATTCGAGGCCTGTGAGGGGAAATATAACCTCAACCTCCATTCATTTTGTACCAGAAGGCACATTTAACTCTAAAAATTGTGAATAACTTTAAAAATCAGGATTAATTCACAGGATTAGATTTAGTATCAATATTTAATACTTACCCTCAACTATTTCTAAATTTCCAAAAGTCATTCCCTGGTTCCCTTAATGCTCGACCCACCACGTATTAAGTAACAAATCATAAACTCCCGTAGTGGACTGCGTCTGTGAGGTGAATTTAATCTAAGAAATGCTGTTTGGGAACACAGCATTGTAAACAACTATGTCAACGATCAAATGTTTTGTCAAAAAACGTTTTTGTACTGTACTTACAGCCGCCGGATTTTTCTGTTAACTTTTTACATTTTGCTGTCCTTTACGCTTTCGTGGATTCAAAATCTCACACATCACAAAATACAATACATGTAGCGCCTCGCTAAAACTTTTCCAACAACACAGCAACAAACGTTTCTCCATGCAGTAATCCGTGGTTTCTTATCCAACCTGAGGATTAGGGTGCACAGGAGCGCGTAATTGAACTGTTTTGTTGTCGTGTATTTCGTGCGGGTATTATTGTCGGCCCCGCCACACACTGGAGCCACCGATCAGCCGGCATGTGAAGAGGAACGCCTCGTTTTATCGCGTTCATGTCAGATACTGCTCCCACTTTGAACAACAGAAAATACAGCGGTGTCATTTCTGTGTCCAATAAAGGTTTTGCTTACAAATTACCAAGGCAAACTATTTAAAAAATATTTTTTCCTACCTGAGGTCTGAGTTTATGAGAAGATTGATCACAAATTAAAGCTGTTAGCTTGATTTTAGCCATCGTAGCTCTCATATGTAGCTAATCAGACAACAAAACTGTTGGATGCATAAAATATTTTTCCTTCGTCGGCCTCAGCTGTTGCACATCTATACGTTAATCTAAATAAACACGCAAGCAGATTAACAGATGTAGTTAGCCTGTTCAATTGTTGATATTTAGTACATATTGTACTTGTTAGCATGTGAAAATGTCACCTAACATGCTAGCCTACTATGTTTGCTAACCTATTTTAAAAAAACTAACATTAGCTAAAAAGCTACATTTAAAATGTTAACATGCTACCATTAATTACGTTCGTCTTTGGTTTTATTTTTGGACAAATACAACACTGCGAGGCTTTCAATGATAAACAATCCAGGCACGCTGTTTTGTTTAATTCCTGCCAAGAGCACTTGAATTTGTCACAATGATAATTATGCCTTCTGACTGTGAGGCATTTGGAGGAATAGTGCATAGGCATGTATATATATATATATATATATATATATATACAATATGTATGTATGCATGTACGTATTGTTGTGAAGTAGCGTTGACTGTGAATTGGAACAAACCCCATTATGCCAGCATATGCGCCACAACGTGATTGCATAGAGAATAAAGATGCCGAAAAATGTGTTTCTGCACTGGACCGACATGTGCCCCGAGTACCTGCAGGCTCTTCTTCCTCCTCATTGATCTATACGCACAGCCTGTCCCTCCCCCCCACAGTCACAGCAAAGAAGTGATTTCCCCGGTGCACATGTCGAGCTGCGGCGCTGCTTTCACCAGCTCCCCCCTCAGGCTCACCTGTCCTTCCTGCTCTACTTCTGTGTAATTAAAGATGCTTTGTATAGGAAAGTGCCCCCGGTTGACACAGCGGGCAAATAAAATTGGCTTTTTTCCTCCTCCAGGCTTCTTCTGGATGGGTTTATGAATTACACTTCCCTCTTTTGACTCCAGGATGTGGTTTGTCTGATCTGAGGGTAAATTAATAAAAGAGAAGTGGTATTATCACATTACATATACTACATGCATACCTTGTATGTGTGTTTCCCTATGAAATGAAGGCAAGTCACGGCCTGAGGAAACATGTTTCTGACCGAGTGGCGGGTGTACA
>OMNV01000563.1:67065-105762 GCA_900303265.1 Brotula barbata
AAGACACATCAGACAATCAGTGTGGAAGATATACAGCAAGTACAGCCGGAAAGTTTCTTATAATATGAGATACTGAATTATACTTAGGACATAAAATGTGTAAAGGGTGTCTTCAAATTATAACAATGTATCATAATCATAACTGAGAAACTTTCATGCAATTAAGAGTCAGATTTATATATGTTGGTCTTTTATATTTGGCAGAAATGGAATTCCATCCAACACATTGTGAATTAGATAGTAAAGTCTAAATATGCACGACGCTCATTCACTCCAGCTGTTTTGTATTTAAAGTGTATTACAGAGTACTTGCGTAGATGTATGCACTTATAAGATATACCATTATGAGAGTACACGTTGGAGACAGACTTGCCGTGATTGGGATGGTTTCTTTTCTCTCTGTATAAGCGCTCCATGTAGGTCGACAGAACAACTGTCTCTGTAATCTGCCCTGCAACCCTTTTTGCTATTTTAACTTCCGAATCTGAGCCCAAAATAATTCTGGCATCATCTTCTGCATTCCTTAAAGGTTAGCAGAGCCTTGGCAGACAGGAGGAGAGGGCACAACTTTTTACAGTAACAGAATAATAGCAGTAGTAATGCTTCTTCACAGTATGTCTGCTATACGGAGAAATATTTGGACAGGATGCTTGTTAGGTCAGCAGCTTCTCATCTTTAATTTTTTTGGAATATTTAGTTGATAAATACAGAATACATGAGTAGAGGCTTTATTTTCACTAGATGATCAGCAGCAGAGTTCTCCACAAAACTGGAACTGTAAGATCCTTAAATGTAAACAAGCATTCAGGTGCCACTCAAATGCTGGTCTGTGTAGTTGTGCACAAGGTGGTACAACATATGGCTTTTCTTTTCTTTATTTTAATTTCAGCCTAGGGGACGTCTGCACTGGTCTATGGGAAAATCCGAAAATCCATGGGGATTACTGATATTGAAACAATATGGCCAAACTTCAAGCCAGAGAAGTCTGCCTTGGCATCTCCAAACCACCCAAACCCTCGCCCCGTTGTGCTCCCGCCGCTCTTTCATGACAGACCCATGCAAATAAATCCAATATGCGAGGATTCGTTTTTTTCTCCTCTGATTCTCCGAGGCGTCTCTTCCATCTCTACCTGCAATACAGACGCTACAAATTTGCAGGCCTGAATTTTCTTGTTTCGTCAATATGCCGATTCTACGTAAGCTTCTCATCCAATCAGATTCTTGTGAAATGTAACAGTTGCAACTTGCTCTGGTGGCTCTTCATGTAGTTTTAAGGTTAAATAAAGGTTTGGGGGTCCCCAAGAACAGATTACTTGTGACCTTGAGATAGATAATTAAACCCAAGCATGTAAGGACTTTTTTCTACTTCATTAATCACTGACATCATCATCATTTTATTCTCCATTTTACCAAATAGCTACAGATATTACGTAGAGATGTCCCATTCTTTATTACATATATTTCTTACATATATCTTACATATATACACATATATTTTATCTGCAGCCCAAAAGTAACTAAACTGGGGGGGAAAAACTAATTATTAAAATAGTTATTATTTCAAGCTGAACTCAAATTCAGAGAAATAACAAAACTAGCAAAGCAATGCTAATAAATCAACCCAATACACATTGATTTACACTGTTGCTCACTCAGGCCCAAACTTAACTGCAGACATGTTTTTTCTCAGGACGTTTGAGTCCATGGAATAACCCATTTTCCCCAATGCACCTATTAATCCACAAGAGATACTATTTCACATCCTTAATATTATACAATATCTACACAACACCCAATAAATAACCTGTCCAATAATTTACACATTTAAGACAAACACTGTCAGTTCAACTCACGTAGATGACCAATAAATAGTTCACGAACTATGTACAAAACAATGAGCTCGACATGACAATCATGCTTATTGTCAAGAAGTGGTGGGCGGGCAAAATAGTGCTCCCTGTGGATAAAAAACATAATTTGATGTGTAAAATTGCTGGTCCCCTTTATGTACTACTACTTAATGTTGTGTTTCAAGTTTATGTCGCATCTCCAACTGATGGAATCTGATATTTAAAAAAACATTTGATCCCACAGTATCAGATTCATTCGATTTTTCCCTATAATTCCACCCACTCCTCATTCCTACAGACTGCTGCTTTAAAACAAACACTCCAATGTTGCTGCAATGAGCTCAGTTCATAGATAATAAAGAGAAACCTTCAAATTGTCGTGTAAAATGAGTTCGATCTCCATCTTGAATTTGAGTTTTAACTCAGTATCAACGGCAGTCATCTGTATAGTTTAGAAAAATGAAATGATTTTCTTGATGACACTTGGTCCATTGTGCTGTAATATAAATATGAGTTGCTGGGGGTAAAAAAAATAGTTGTACAATCTCACATGAGAGGTAAATGCGTCACCCATTTCCTCCAATTTGATGCCACAGTAACATTGTGTTAAACCAAACGACATTTTTGATAAGACATTCTGTTTTTGACATTAGTGCGTCCACAAACATCTGAAATAAAATAAGAAATTACAGGATTACAGGATCTGACATGTTTTCTTTTTCTTTGTCAGCTGAAGCTCAAGATCCAACAGCAAAGCCAGAAAGTTCCTGTTTGGGTAGATGGCTCGTTTTTGGACCAGTTTCTGCAGAGCGTCTTTGAGGGGGATGCGATGGTAGATAATGAGGTACGCCAACACCAAGGTCGATGACCGACTCATTCCCATGATGCAATGCACCAGAACTTTTCCTGAAGAATACAGGAGATGAAAAAGGAGAGGGTGTGAGCGATGGATTTGCTACAGGCCATCTTTTAACCTACTGTCATTTAATGAATTGGAATTGATGACAGTTCAGGGTTACTTAGATGATTTTACAAAAGTTTGATGGCCATCTTAAATGAGTAACATGTTAATAAAATGAGAACAAAATTTCAGATAATAAAAAAATGAAAAAGACAATTTACTTTCCCTTAAAATTTTCTTGATTCTAAACGTGTTGGGCATCCTTTACTACATACCCATAATGCATCCTGATATATCGAGTATGGTAGTTGGACTTTTTCATTTCTGGCGTTATATATAAAACTTTATAAGGATGAGCCCACTGCTCAGAGGTTAGGAAGTTAATATCACACATGACTCCATCTCAAGCTGTTGCTCCTCCTTTAATTTGCCATCAACTAATAAAACTTCCCAGAACTCGCAATGAGTTGGTTAATATTAGGTCCCTTTGCAGACTGTCGTTTTAATCCCATCCTCTGCTCTGCTTGAAAGACAAACTTTAAAGACAAACTCTGCAAGGTAAGAGCCTCGCTGTTGGCTAAAAATACGCTGTTCACATCACCTGGTATGAAGGATGGATAAAGTCAAATTATAGCTATGATATGATTTGAAGGATCTTAAAATTATCTCCCAAAAGTCAACCTCTCTGAAACAATGAAAAACAGCCCGGATTCTGCCTCAGCTCAAAATGATGAGTCTGGGCAAGCGACATTGTCGACATTGTTTATTTTGTATAATCAAAACAATAACAGCAAACGCAGAACCAAAATGTAATATATCAGTATTTTTGAGACATTTAAAATGACATACTTTGGATATAACATCTGGTATTTAATTTGTAAGCATTAAAATCCTCACAAAGGAAGATCCTAAGGTTTTACTGAACAACAACCAGTAAACATCATAAACAAAAGATAGTCATAGTCTTACCCAGCGGTGACTTTAGTGCTTTGTGAATGAAATCAGCAGCAGTGTGGAAGTAAACGTCCAGGTCAAAGTGTGTGGAGTCGTCTGCTGGAATGCCACAATACACAAAGTCGTTGCCATAAAAGCTTTGGTTCCCTATGCTGCCTTGCTTGGAGTGAGCAGCGTTTAATACATGAGTTATACCGAATTTCTGCAATGTGCTCTTGTTTTGGGCTATAGCCCTACCAAGACAAAGAGACAAGAGAGGGTTCAAAACTCATGTAGAGATTAAAATAACAGCAGATTATTTCAGAATAATACAAGAAAATTCAATATGTAAAATATCAATATATGAAATACCTAATGGTCGTAATGATCGGTTTAAATAATATAATAACAATTATTGTTATTATGACATTTCAGGTTTATACTTACACGTTCCCTATGTATATGTTCGGCCAAACCTCGTCAATTTGACTGAGATGTAGCTTGCAGGAATCCAAAACCTTTTGTAGATCCTTCACGGTCAGATATTCCTTTCTCTTGTCTTTCAAAGTGGGCATTTTAATTTCAAATCCTTGTCCTGGATCAATTACGCCTCCAAATGTTTGTAGTATTAATGCAGTGAGTGTGTGCTCCCGCTCAGGATGATGTGTACTAGCAGGTGTTGGACTCCTGTCACTGGACAGTTACCCAATTTAGTGCTTAACCTAACGTCACACAGAGGGCACAACAACAAACACACAGCCCAGCCTGTGTGTATCTCTAATGAATATTAACATAAGAGGATCCCATGTTCCCTCTGCTTACATTAATAAAACACATTGCACAAAGTGGCAATTTAAACAATCCATTTTATTTGTGACAGCCCTTTTGTTTTTATTACTACCGTGAATTTTAAGTGATTTACTGGAGTTGAATTTAGACATGTTGTGGAATGGAATACTTTTTTTTTTCTTGCTTCATTAGTACAATTTCTGAGGCAAAGGCTTCAAGTGGTTCTCAAGAGGGCTTGCGTATTTTCATGTCCACAGCACGAAGCTGTCTCAGGAATCCTTTGTTTGGGAAAATCCACCTGTGCTCTTTAATCTTATTGATGGCATCCAGCAGACAGTAATGGTGGTGGATCATCAGATAGGCCAGGACAAGGGAGGCGGACCTGCTAACTCCAACTGCACAGTGGACAAAAATCCGAGCTGGGGATAAACAAGCAAATGAGCAAGATGATCCTAAAGCAGATGAGACCGGAATTTAGTCATTGTAAGACATGAGCCTGCACAGATATAAAACAATCTACGTGGATTAATGAAATGTATTAAACGTGATTAAAATATTATGAAACTAGCCGCTGAACCGTAGAGGCAGAGTTTATAATACTTCACCACTTATCCATGATACTGTAGTTCTACTAACTGATGGGGAAAACAAACAAGGACTCGTCTAATTCTACACATTAACTTGAGTTTATTGTTGATGGGGACAACTACTCAGCATGTGAACATCCTGTTTAGCTTCCAAAACATTACCAGCTGGAATGATAGCACCACTGGTGTCACTTTCATGTATTATTATTATGGATGCGTCTGCAGTCTGAGGTTGAGGTGTCTGACATATCCGTTCAAGTACAATGCAGTGCTCCTCTTTGTGGACCTGTAATAAGATACCGTCACCTCTCAATGCAGATGGCAAATAACCAATCAATAACCAATCACACGTCCCTCTCCGTATGCAGAAAAAAACACCAACAGGCTCAACTGCATTGACAGTTGGTGGGGATGTAAATCGATTAACAATATACAATGTGTGATCAGAGGGTTAGTGGCTTAGAGGTGATAGTGTTGTGTAAATAATTTTTAAGGCTTTCACGCCTGATTTTCCCTACGTCTGTGGAACTGAAAAAAAGTCTTGGGTAAGTGGTAAAATTTCTTTAACTCTGCAGTTAGTTTCATTTCTGTGGACAGAGTTGTAATTACCACCAGGCGTGCCAAGTGCGTTGTGGATATACTCAGCAGCTGGAAAGAAATATTTAGAGAGGTCAAAGGATGGTGAGTCATCAGCAGGCACTCCATAGTAATCCACTGTGTCTCCATAGAAGTCACGACTTCCCTGACAATGCATCCTCCCATGAGCTGCATTCAGAACGTGAGTAATTCCAAGTTTCCATAAAATGTAGCGATCATTGGCAACCGACCTGTATATGAAAATGGTTCATCAAAATGGCTATCTAGAGGATATAGTATGTTAACATGCATAACAAAATGTATTTTTTTAGATTCATAGTGCACTGCAACATATTCAGACTTACATATCGCCAATGAACAGATTGGGCCAAACTTCATCCACATGATTATGAAACCTTTTTCCTCCATATAAAATCTTCATTAAGTCTTTCACAGAAGGAACATCATTCTTGTCTTCCAAATTGTTCATGGCTGTATATATGAAACCCTATAATAGCCTACATAAATATACACTGCAGTAAAAATCTAAAAATGTATGCTTTCATCTCCCAACATTTATTTTGAAAGAATATTGAGGCTTCACTAAAGCCATATCTGTAGTGACAAGGACAGGTGTTCAGAATCTAAAATTAAAACCGTGACCTACATTCTGAATGTTGGTCAACCGTACAGCCCAACATCTTTGCAAAATGCATTTCAGGAGAAACCACACTAGCATTTTATTTGGCCCGTGTACGGAGTATTTCTTTTGTTGTGTAAAACAAGAGCAAAATGGAAAATTAACAATGATTTAAAGAACATAATTCAAATATTTTACACAAAAATTAATACATTTGCTGACTTTGCTGCCACCTGCATATCTAAGTCAGGAATTGTCATTAGCTTGTTTATGACAAAATTTTCACAAAAATGAATGATGAATGATAAAGAACACGTGCAGACTTTTACAGAATCCATCAATCTATCTGTCGTTCTGTGCCGGATTGACCTGTATCCTTTTTTTACCAGTAGATGGCACTGTATGCCTGCTGCTATCAACCCCCTTCGATTGTGTGCGAATTCTTATTGCGCGTCTTTTTTATACATTACAGCTGTGTGTTTACTGTGATGTCAACAGCGCGGAACCGAGGTGAAATGATTCACAATCAGGTGCCTTTAGACGTAATAAGGCTTCGTCAGACTGCCGTGAATTGCCATGTGGCTACATAGCTTGTCGAATAACTGTGGCCGTCGTCATCTATTCCGCCTGAGTCCGATGGGAGAGCAAATGGAGCGGCATTAACCAGGTTAGCGGTTAGCTGAAATGGAACGATATTAGCTTGTTAGCATGGGCGTTTTTAGCATGCTGTGTTGTGTTGTGATTGAAATGTCGCGGTTTTCTATTTTATTTATATCTATTTCTATCACGTGTTCCTCCCAGTGGCATTGTTTACTTGTACGTTAGTTAATGAACTATCATCACTTCATGGCCACACCTTATTGTGAGGAGGTAATTTAGACTGCATATGTACTGACAGGGACCATGAGTATACATGATAGCTGTGTTGGAAAAATGTAATGCTAACGAGCTAACCACAGTGCTATTCAATCAATAGACAATATTATTATTATTGTTACAAGTAAAATCCCGATTTAATATTGATTTATTTGTGTTAACCAGTTAGTCTTAGTAAGATGAAACTTTTCCAGAAGGGATCTGTGTACAAATATTGAAGGTGTCAAGGAATAGTGCTTGTTTGTTAAAATTTGAATACAAACGTCATGCTAGTGTTATATAGTTTCAAGAGCAGCAGATGAACAGTTAAACAGCTAATCTCATTCAACTTTTTAAGGTACTCTTTACAGTAAAAAAAATACAAGGACAATTCAGCACTGAAGCTCCACACTTAATGTTTTATTCAAGAAGAGAATCACTTTAACTTCTGGTATTTTTGTAAGAAAGTAATCTGAGTAATGCCCTTTGTCCATCAACAAAAAAAAAGAAATCTGACAGTGACAGTAATTTGTTTCCGCCTTAATTTTGGACGTGTTATACTGTATAACAAGAACATATTTACAGCACTGCAGTGTGACTAGCAAGCAGCCTTACAAATATTGTAGTTTTATTTGCTTCCATTTGGATTAAAGTGTTAACTTTATTACAGTGAGCTGTAAAAGAATTGTAAAAGACAGACATAAATGTTGACTCTACAATGGAAGAATGCAGAGTGGAAATGTAATTTGTCTATGTTCAAAACTATGTGGCTCTGTCTTGGAATTAGACTTGAGCTTTCTGATGCGTTCACCTGATTTATTGGCTTGTTTATAGTTAAGTTTTAAGTTGAATTATTAAATGTTTTACAATAGCATTTCATAGTAGAAGGCGTGAAGTTATGGATAACAAATATGTCATTATGTGTCATTGTATGTCACAAGAGAAAACTATTGACTAATGAAGAATATGTCCGCTCCTACTGTTACATCACAGGGTGGGGTTGTGCAAACTAACCTTTGCAAAGGATTGTTAAGTCTTGCCTCATAGGTTTGCTGAAGCATGTGAAAGTACCACTTGCCTATCTCAGGCAGGAATTATCTTGAGCTTGTTTATCTCAAGATGGAAGTTATTTTCCGTCTATGTAGCATTCTTGCGCAGTTTGTTTGCTGATTCAGTAGAAATTAAGTGTCAACTTGACTGTGGGTTCTTCTCTGCTTCTCTGTTTGTCTGTCAGTGGGGAGCTCAGTTGATTGACTCACAATTTAAATTAAATGTTGTGAAATCTTGTTCATTCCTACAGCCATCAGACTGAAGAGAAAATGACTCGGCTAAGTGTCCGCCGCTGGACACCGAAACACGTCGCCAGGTGGCTGAAAGAAGAAGGCTTCTGTGAATATGTAGACCTCCTTTGCAACAAGCATCGGCTGGATGGCACAAGTCTACTGGCCCTCAGCGAGTATGACCTCCGCTCACCGCCTCTGGAGCTCAAAGTGTTGGGGGATATCAAGCGGCTGATGTTATCGATCCGAAAACTCCAGAAACAGAACGTTGATGTGTTGGAGGAGCTCAATCTTCCCTTTGGTAGTCACTCACCCACAAATTCTGGGGGAAATTTAGACTGGCTTTGTAACGGAGACCAAGGTAGAGACTGTGACAGCACTGACACGGCGCCAGTTGGAGAGGACTACCATCAGTACACTAATGGGAAGTACAAGCAGCAGACAAGGCATCTGGATCCAGAATACTGGAAAACTGTGCTTAGTTCCGTCTATGTAATGTTCGTGTTTGGGTTCACATCCTTCGTCATGGTTATAGTGCATGAGAGGGTGCCCGACATGCGCACGTATCCTCCACTGCCAGACATTTTCCTAGACAGGTGGGTTTCTGACTCATACCCTGCACCCTGAGGTTCAGGGTATAACTCTGTTGTTATGCAACATGAACTTAAATAATGAAATGCAGTTGTAGCTCTCCTCTGCTTAGACATACACACACAAGAAGTAATAAAAAAAAACAGACAACAAACTGTAGAAAAATACATCTAGCAGCATAGAAATAAAAGTAGAATTGTTATGACAAAAGAGAAAAGTAAAGAAGTAAACATTACATGTATCAACAATGTATCAACAGTACTGATTCATGCCATAATCTATGTTAGGTGTAACTATTGTAATCTGCAAATGAGAGGTAGAGAGGAGAGAAGAAGTCAGTTCAAATGTAGTCAGAGTATAAATTGTGATTGTGGTGTGTGGTAACTCACAATGTCCACAGCTGAAGTCAAATTTATGTATACAGTGTTTGTGCAGTATAGTAATTGTTAACATACCATAATGTTGGCCCTAACGTGTGTGGCGATAGGGCCGGGGGTAAGGGGCTGACCGGCAGTGGATGGTCCTATGATGAGTGAACAGGCTGGGTGCTGTCCTGTTTCATCCTGTGCGCTCTTCACAGACATTTCATTTCATTGCTTGATTACTGGGCAGTGAGGTGCCAATGCTGTGGTCTCAACACCCTGAGCCTTTAATGCACAATGGCAGGCTGTGATGTGGCTAGTCAGGATGCTTCCCATTGCCCTTCTGTAAAAGTTTTCTAGACATGGTTTGGAAATGTGGCCGCCCTGAGTTTCCTCTGTTCTCTTAACCAACTCATAACTCAACCTTAGTTGAGTTGTAGGTGGGAAATTCAGTCATCTGGAAGGACTTCAGAGTCGAACTGCTGCTCCTTTGCATTGAGAGTAGTTAGTTTAGGTGGTTCGGCCATCAGGTGATCCCTCCTGAGCTCCTCCTGGAGGTTGTTGGGGTTTATTTGTGCATGAGCGACTGGAGACAGTGTGGCAGACCTGGCACCCGCTGGAGGGATCATGTCTCTCAGCTTACCTGGAAACTCCTTGAAATCCCTCTGGATAAGATGATGATGATTATGAGAAGGAGGAGGACTTTCAATGTGAAGGACATCCATTCCTGGGCCTTTTAAAAAGATGTTACTACAATGAATTCTGTGTCAGGTCCTCAGTGATTTTGATTCCCGAGCTCTAAAGCTCTTTGTCTGTTTCACGTCAGTTCCATTTATGATGACATGGGAGCTCCTGATATCAGCTGTGCCAATCCTGACTGACAGTAGTATGAAGATGCAAGTCCAATAAACCGTGCTATTAGGTAGCCTAAGCAGTAAAATAGTACTCAGCTCTCAAATAGGGTGAAAGGGGCTCACAAATGTTAAGCTTCAGCTATTTAGATATGTTCTTATTGCTTATTTTTAAATTTCAAATTAATACTTTTAAATTAAATTTAAAAGTATGCTTTGACCTGGCAAAATTCAGGCGTCTGCTTCTGAATCAAATAAAGATGAATGATAATAATAATCAAATCATTGTGAGTCAGAATTTGACACCGGATAGTGGACATATTAATTTGCCTACTCTCAAGCAGCAACAATCTATTATTGTCCTCACATATTCCTAATAGGCCAGATCTTTCAGAGTGACCTAGTTTATGGTAGACAGTGTGACCTGTTGTTTATGATCCGAGCTGTTCGTAGCTTATTGTGAGAGAGCAGAAAATTGCCAGTGTAATTAAATATTTTGAAGAAAGCTGATCATATTGGATTCTACTGATTTTTGAGAACAGTTTAGATGGTTAATTTGGAAATCAATCCTGGAAATAGAAACAATAAACATACAAATTAGTGCCGATCCAATAACTGCTCTAATTGGTATTCATCAGTTGACTAAATAGAGATAACAATGATTTGATTTTGTTTTACTTGCTACAGTGTGCCTAGAATACCCTGGGCCTTTGCCATGGCGGAGGCCTGTGGAGTTGTCCTGTGTAATATCTGGATCCTGGTTTTGCTGCTGCATAAACACCGGTAGAGTACTGACAATATTATATTTCACTTTAATGTTGGTACTTAAGTAAGGACACATTACAGTTGCTGGATTCGATGAGTGCAATCAATCCAGATTATCTGTTTCTCGCTTTAGGTCGATCCTGTTGCGGCGCCTGTGCAGTCTCATGGGGACAGTGTTCATGCTGCGCTGTGTCACCATGTTTGTTACCTCCTTGTCTGTACCAGGGCAGCACCTGCAGTGTTCAGGAAAGGTAACTTTGGGCTAAGTAGATAACATTTATTGCTCATTAATCTGTTTTGTGCAGCTCATATCTTAAAGGGCAAAGCAGCTTTTGCGTCGTCATTTTGTTATCAGAAAATCCTGTGTAAAGTCCAAAAACAGTAATTTGTTGGCTAAATCAAGAATTAATTGACACCAAAGAAACATCTCAATCATTATGTTTACATCTACTTTGTGCTCAGAGCACTTGTCCTCACTGTGATTGGGGCAAAAATTGGATAATTTTGTACATGCGTAGATTCATTGGTCCACCACTCTCCATGTATATACAGTATGACGTGTTGAGTAATTGTTGTATGAGCTGAGTCTGCCCGTTGATGAACTTCATAACAATTCTTCTGTCGTATGTATGTATGCATGCCCTATGAGTGAATTAATCGGCTTAATCACAGCATAATCGATTACCCAAAGTGTACGTGAACATATCGAGCGTTGACTTCTTTCCTTCTAGATGTATGGTGACATGTGGGCCAAACTTCAGCGTGCAGTGGCCATCTGGACTGGTTTTGGGATGACCCTGACAGGAGTACATACATGTGGTGACTACATGTTCAGTGGTCACACCGTGGTGCTGACTATGCTGAACTTCTTTGTCACAGAGTGTGAGTGCCTCACTGACTTTTAAAGTATTTATCATGAAGGAAACAACTGGAAAGAGTTGTATTTGGAAACATGTCACTGTTTCCATCTAGTGTACTCCTTTGGTACTACGATTGAATGAACTTCTTAAATTCTGTTACGACGACCAGCAGCTGTATTATTATAGAGCCACGATCTTCACAAATGATTGAAGCCCATTAATTTCTCTAGAAATTCTAGTAAGAATGTTTACTAATGTATATGCAGTAAAATTTGCTGTGTAATGTTGAAGAGTCTCACTTGTACCGGCTCACCAGTACAAGTGAGTACCAGTAAATTTAGTTTAGCAGATTGCTCCCATCTCCTGAAAGAGGTTTGTGAGGGCTCGTTAGTGGATGAAATTGAGTATAAACAAACCATTATATCCAGTACAGAGCTGTGTAGAGCCATTTGCAACACTCTGACATGATACTGGAATAATGGAATTTAACAAGGTTGCCACAAGATGTTACTTGTTCACTTCATAGCTTTAGTGGCAACCCTTGGTGTAGTGATACAAAGTAACTAGGCTGTATGAAATGAAAGTCAACAGTCCACCACTGAATGCTGCAGGTGATTGACCAACCAACAGAGAGCTGGAATGCACTCTATTTAATAGTGTATATTTTTTTATTTCACCCAGCATAACCAAATAATTTCCCTCCAGCAACACCTTGGCCACACTTCTGCCAGTGATGCTGAAGGGATTTTATCCAAGTTAAAAATGACCTCTGTTGTTGGGCAAAGCTGCAGCAGCTGATGTGGCATTATCTTTGGATGTCTGTACATATAGAGGAGACATGTTAAAAATTTGGCTAAAATCTAACACCTGCTGTTCCTGTGCTTCTTGTTATTTGAACAGACACACCGCGGAGTTGGAACTTCATTCACACGCTGTCCTGGGTCTTGAATCTTTTTGGTATCTTCTTCATCCTGGCCGCTCATGAACACTACTCCATCGACGTCTTCATAGCTTTTTACATCACTACAAGACTCTTCCTCTACTACCACACTCTTGCCAACACTCGGGCCTACCAGCAGAGTCGACGAGCTCGCATTTGGTTCCCCATGTTCTCCTTCTTTGAGTGCAATGTCAACGGGCCAGTACCCAACGAGTACTGCTGGCCCTTCTCTAAGCCTGCTGTGATGAAGAGGCTGATTGGGTAGCGAACAACAGTTGCAGTATTGACAGACACTTCTAAGCCTGTGCTAATTTGTCTGCTTTCTCAAGTTGCCAACTGAGACAGGGTGCGATGAACTCACTGACGTGGATGGTTGATAGAATTCTACACGGAGCCATAACTTCTCATATTCTGAGATTTAAACTGTTCTCATCATCTTCTGTCATCACGAGTTTGAAGCAGATTAAACAAAATCCACAAAGTTTGTTATAAGCGCCATCAGCCATTGGTACAACCTAAAAAAGGAAGACAGAGAAATATATCACATTTCCTGGTTGCTGAAGTCATGTTTTGAGCATACAGTGCATCTGTCAGTGCCTCCTAACTTAAACTGACATTGTACCCAAAATCTATGGATTTTTTGTTGTTATTTTTGGCAGCATTGTCTCTTGACGGGAAACCTGACAAAGAAGCGATGTCATGAAACAAAGATCTGCAGGCAGAATCAGTCTAGGACATGGGTGGTTACATGGTATATGCCATAAACTACTGTTGGTCCAAAACGCCCCAATCTGTTTTAGTGAGTATGACCTTCCCTACTGTTTTAAAGACGATTGCAAAAGGTTTGTAGTTTCCCATTTTACTGGAAATTACTAAATTTCCCAGGAACGTCTACCCTCTCCACATTTCCGCCACGTGTTGCCAATGTTTTGTCAAAATGTGGTTAAGTCTGATTCATGAACAGGATTGAAGCGCCATAAGGCAACGCCGAAAGTGCATATTTGGCTGTATCTTGTGAAAAAATGTTTCGAAAAGGGGAATAGGCTAAGGACAGTATAGAAGTGGATAATGCTGCAGGAGTGGGTTAAAGCATCTCTGCAGAACTTCTTAAAAGCTTTGAAAACTGCTCAGCTATTGGTTTATGGTAAACAAAAAATAAAATGTGATTTTAAGCTTGAGAAGGGAAATCAAAGAATCTGAGTTCCTAAAAATCTGCTCTCATATCAGTAACTATGAGACTTTGGCAATTTCCTGTTCTTGCGTGATAACTGATTTGCCTGCTTTTGCTTCATGAGAGTATGCTGGCAGTGTCTCACGCGAATCGTTTCCACAGTTGACAAAAACGATGCCTGATTATCCCTAAATCTTCCAGTAGAGAATGCCAGCAAATGCAAACATCCAATGATGTGCTGATAGCACTTTTGTGGACACTAGTTGATTCATGTTTTTCTTTGAATTTATTATTAATTAAGGGTGCTTGATTAAAAAAGTTATGGATTATTTTGGCACTTACTTGCCATCGAAGTATAGAAACCTTGTATGAAAGATTTTGGGTGGAACATCAGTTTAAAATTTTATTCAAAAACATTTGGACAGCAAATAATCATAAGGCCAGCTACAACAAAATTCTCAGGCAGAAGTTTCAGCAACTTATTATTACTGTGCAATTAATTATTTTGAGGAAATGATCTGGGCACTACAATGGAAATTTTGTTTTGTTTCCCACTTGTTCATTTCTCTTAATTAACTCTGGGCTAATGTTGTGAAACTGATTCTAGTTTGCTTTAAACTCTTGCATTCTTTAACTTTGTTTTTCTTTTTGACAACGTTACCAAATATTGACAGTTCATTGTTTATATGACCTACAATAGCAGGCGTTGACTCCTTTGTATTGTTGACTTATCCTGCCTTTTCCTCACATGTTGATGAAGATATTGGTGGAAAATGTCAGCCAAAAAGAAGTGAAGGAGCTGTCTCAAATCAAATTCCATTTGCCAATGACCTACAGTGTTACTTTAATTTTGTAAAATTGTCCCATAATGTTTATTATTTCCAAGATGTATAGTGTTTTTCAAGTTGTGGGGGTAAAGTACTATGTCATTTTAAATTTTTCCAATATAGGAATCCTTTGGCATACACATTCTTAGTCCTTAGGAACTTAGAATTTTTATTTGTTTATATTGGAAATGTCATTAGTTATCTTTATAGTTCATATACAAAGTTACAGCAACATGCACATGGCAAAATATGTTTACAGTTGCTTATAACTCTGTCTTTGTTTGAAATACAGTGTTTTTTTTAAGTATAATGTTGATTTCAGATTTGCATCTGCATTTTGGACTGACGATAATTTACAACAGTAATATTTTTGTGATTGCTTTGCTCATTATGGTATGTTAGCATGCCTGATCATTCTAAGAGTTTACATAATGACATGTGTTCAATGAGGCATCATGCTGCTCCACTCATACTTTCATGTCTCTGACAGTCATTTTCATCATTAAAGAGCTGAAATCAAACATTTGTCTTAGGTTTAGCTCAGCTATTTCATGTTTATCCATACTACTTGTTTGTAATAGATTCATGGATTAAAGGAATTAACAACATAGAATTTTTGTACATTTTTAACACTCGTAACCAAATTTAAATACAGTAATTTACTGTATTTTATTGTAATTTTTATTTTTGTGTTTTTATCATTAAGTTACTTTTATTGAATGACCTTAATTGGAATTAACTAATCGAAAACCTAATCATACAACGACGACTTAATTTCAGACAGGCATCGAGATAGGCACCTACACCGTGTTTGGGGTCTTTCGCCTCTGAGGTCAGCCTGTGTCTTCTCCTTCTCGGTGCCCTGCAGCGGTTTAACGACCTTAACAGCTTACAACGCCGGTAAGCAGTGACTTATTGTAAAAGTCATTTTACTTTTTCTCTCTCATTTAAGTTTTAAGCTGTACGCTTCGAAACTTGTGCGCCAGAAAGCGCCCCCTGCCGTCTGCCGGTAACACCGTCACCTCTCCAAATATTCCAAGTTTACTAAATATTGTGTGAGAAAAATACAGCTGTTTGCTTTCGCTTTTCATTCACTGCAGACGACTTTAGTAAAATTAAATTGTGAAGAAAGACACAAAATGTCTTGGTATTTATCGTAAAAAAAGAGTAAATGACATCCGTATATTTCTTTCCTTGTGTCTCACCTTTGGAAGTAGCTCTTACACCTGAACAACATGATCCTCCGAAGGATCAGCCTCTGATCTTAAACTCTTTTTAACAAACAAGATTCCTTCTCGATGGGACTGTCCTATTTTTATAAAGGATAGAATAAATGAATAAAAATGATCAATTCTAAAACTGGCTTCTGTAAACCGATCAATAGTGTTTGCATAAAGCCAATAAAAAAAGAAGTGACAACAGGAACTTATGACGCTGTATCATATAACGTTCTATAGTGGTTCAGTTGTGAAAAAGCAAATAGAAATTGGTGTGTAAATTCATATTAAATTGGCTCAGTGGAACCTTGGGCATCGGGTATGGGGCAGCTAAATTTCCTAGTATTTTCACAAGCCAAAATTATCTTAAACCAACAACAGACCGGCACTTACAGATAAGAAAGTCCTCATCTTGCACCGCTGGACTGCAGCAGCCGGTTTTAGCCTCTTTATCCGCTTCAGGCTGGACCTACGCGGGAGGCTCAGCCGCCCTGCTTTGACCCTCATTGGAAGCGTTTTCATCCAGAGATTCTGTCTCGACTTTGTGTTCTCCGTCATTATTGACTTTGCCTTGAATGTCCATTTTCCCGACTGTCCTGCCCAGAAGTCCATTTTTTTCTTTGTGCCTTATCGGACAGTGACCGCACTTGCCCTCTTTTTCAGTGATAGTTTGGTGGTCACTTTAACGCCGAGTGTGTCTTAACGGTCAGTGAGCCGTCGTTGGCGCCAACCCGGTCAAACCAGCTTGGATTTTGGCGCGTGTCTATTCCTGCCGTTACGGTAGTAGTGCTACGGTGCTCGGAGTGGCCAAAAAAAAGAGTTGGCTCTTATTCTTCCGTTAGATTTCTTTTGCGAGTGGTCTTTAATAATGTAATACAAGTACCAGAATATTGAAATTACTTAAATGTCGCTCCCTGAAAAAAAGTAAATTTTCCTGACTATCATACCAAGGAGTTAATTTCTTTACATTGTGCCTTATTGGCCAGTTTCACTATTTTTGAGTGATGTTTTTTTCTAGCCTCTTAATAGCACCGCCTATGAAAGGATCCACAAAAAAATTAAATGAAGGTTTGTGTGACTTATAAATCTGATGACATACTGTTAATAAGATGTTTTGTACATAAGCACAGAATCACTGGATAAACAAATGATCAAAAATATGAAGGATGAAATTAGATTCAACAATAAAGGAAAAAATTCTTATGTACATATTTCTTAACCATGCTTTGAAAAAAAATGTGGATTTCATTTGACATATGCCACCCTTTGTTTATTTTCTTTTGTTTCAAAGATGTGATGGCGGTTCCTCCCTCGTACGCAGACCTTGGGAAGTCAGCAAAGGACATCTTCAATAAAGGCTACGGTAACTTGAAGCAACATAAAGCCCATATTTAGGATAGCGAGTGTTAGATGAAGCTGCTGTTTGGAATGCTTTACCACTCATTACTATTTTGTCATTCATCTCACAGGTTTTGGCTTGATTAAACTGGATGTAAAGACAAACTGTGATGCATTGGTGAGTGTTGCTGTTATGATGAGTATAGAGACTGTAAAAGACTTGTTGGTTACCAGAGGTACTGTAAATGAAACTATGAAAACGTTTAAAAAAAGAAAAACTAAATATCTTTATCTTACTTTAATTGTAGCCATATATTGTAACAACACATCCTAATCTGGCATGCTCTGGGTGCTCCTGCTGTTGTCGTTAAGCAAGGCAAGGTAGAGAATCTGTAGTTGGTCCCCAGGTGCTGTTGTGTGTGTGTTTGCATGTGTTGGCTGCTCCTCATTGAGGATGGGTTAAGGTGCAGAGAATTGATTTCCCTAAGGTGATCAAAAAAGTACCCTTCTTTCTTCTTATGAAGAAAATGGAAGAGAAGGAAAATGGAGCAAAAATGCAAACAAGCATCAAATACCAATCATACACCAGAATTCCTCAAAATAACTTACAGATATAGAAACTATATCTACTAGCATGTGTGTGTGATTATCTTTTCTTACTTTACTTGCTTTTCCTCTTTTATTGACTCTAGGAATTTAAAACCTCAGGCTCCTCTAACATTGACACCAGCAAAGTTAATGGAAGCCTGGAATGGAAGTCCAAGTGGCCTGAATACGGATTGACAGTTACAGAGACCTGGAACACAGACACCACAATCGGAACAGAAATCTGTGTTGAGGATCAGGTAAAGCTCATTTTACTGACCCCACATCACGAAATAGATAAAAAAATAAATGTTTCTGATGTAATGAGTTTCTTCTTTAGATCATCAAAGGGCTCAAACTGACCTTTGACAATACCTTTTCACCAAATACTGGGTAATTAATGAGTCCCATGGAAAATATAACATTTCTTGGACAACAACCTACCAACTTAATGATCTTGCTTTACTTTTCATTTTGTTTCCTAGTAAGAAGACTGGAAAGTTGAAAACGGCCTATAAACGTGAAAACCTTAACGCTGGAGTTGATGTAGATTTAAGTTTTGGCAGTGCCACCATCCATGGAGCAGCCGTGGCCGGCTATGAGGATTGGCTGGCTGGCTACCAGATGACCTTTGACTCTGCCAAATCCAAAATATCCCGGAGCAACTTTACAGTTGGCTACAGGACCGGAGACTTCCAGCTCCACAGCAACGTGTGCGTGTTTCTGTCAATTATAAAGACATTTATTTTTAAAACTAATTTGCTTTATCACATTGTGTACTGTGATTTGCTGCTTTTCTCTTTCATATAACTTTCCTCCCGCCTCTTACTCCAATTCATCTAAGCAGCTTATTGTATCTAAATTGACCATAGGTGCTGTACAGAAACGTGTTTTTGGACACTTTGTCAGCTGAGGCTGTGTAAAGAAGAATATTGAAGAACGTGTGATTATTATTTCTTTTAGAAACGATGGTTCAGAGTTCGGAGGATCCATCTACCACAGGGTAAACAACAACCTGGAGACAGCTGTGAGTCTTGCCTGGTCAGTTGGAAGCAACAATACAAACTTAGGAATTGCTACCAAATACCAGTTAGACTCCAGTACTTCAATATCAGTAAGTACTTTTTCAAACTGTTTACTTACTACTAACATTAATGTGTGACCGCATTATCTGGATACTGCGATCACAGAGACCTTAACGCTTTTAGAACGCATTGCGATCAGGACAAATCTATCAAATCTGTCTGACCACGTAGGCTCCTTCTAAATCTGGCTTTAACATGTCTACTCATGATCTGGATACATTATTTGAGGTCACACTTGAGCACGGGGTGTGAATGCTGGCAGAAAGCGTTGGGATCAAAATATTATCCAATCTGGCCTTGCTTGCACTGTGATCAGATCTCTGTCACGTAGCAATGAGTAAACGCACACATGTACTGCATGGACCTGAGATAAGATCTGCCCAACACAAGTTAAGTAAGAGTTATAAACGGATGAAGATTGTTCATGGAGGAACAATGGGCTCAGGTTTCTTAGAGACCTGCCTATTCAGAGTCACAGTGCAGCCAGAGGATGAGAACATTGTATAATTTGGTGATGTTTGATTCTTGAATTTGTCCACAGGCTAAAGTGAATAACTCCAGTTTGATAGGAATTGGATACACCCAGACGCTGAGACCTGGTAGGAAACATTTATCACTTTTTGATGAAATGTCCAAACTTTTGTGGCCTGGTCTTAAGTAATGTTCTTGTGTTTTATCAGGTGTGAAGCTGCTGCTATCGGCACTGGTGGACGGAAAGAACTTCAACGATGGGGGTCATAAACTCGGTCTGGCTCTGGAGTTTGAAGCATAAGGATCTGCTGTGTGACATCATGGTTCTGTCTGGGGATTTTGAAAGAGGTGAAACCAAAACCAAAAGAAGCTCAGTTGTAAAGCAAGGCTGGAAGGTACTTTCCACCTCCCTCCGCTTAAGGTAATGAACTCCTTACTACTTCTACAGTTAAGGCTCATAGCTCTTTTTCGACCAGCTTTATCTGAAATATCGAAACCTATCCAGAACTTAAATCAAACCTATTTCCAACCACGTTTCCTAATAAACCCAAACGTGTTCTCCACAAAATGAGGCCATCTAGTGGTAAGTACACCTCAATAGCAAGTGATGAGAAAATACAAGTTGACATGAGCCATTTCCTCACATGCTGCCAATGTTTAGCGTACAGTTTCTGTCTGCATTCACCATCATCAGTTTTTTCTTCACCCTTATGAGGTGAAGTAATTAACTATCCATGGTAAACATAAACCATGCCTGGCTGCCAAAGAATAATTTTGCTCGAGTGTGAAATATAGAATGTAATTCAAATGATAGTTTGCACTAAATGGCAAATTTAGCTCTATTTAAGCACTTTTTGTTTGAGTATTTTGTTTGTGTTCCTGTATATTAACATGGTTAGCAATACAAAATGTGATCATCAAGATTGGTGCTAATCTGTTGGCATGGATCTTACATGTGCTGTTTGCTTAGTTTCAGATCTCAGCTCTTTTAAATATCTTGTAAGTTATAAATGACAGATAATGCCAAAGGATTCAAATTTTCTTTTACTCGTGTGATTCCAGTGAAATAATAGGAGTGACTCATGCCCTTATGAGGAACGCTGTTGGTGTGTTTTGTTAGTGTGCATATGTTTGCCTTGGCAATAAAGTCTTTACATCACTAATCTGCTCGTGGAGTGTGACACTATGGCGATATGGAATGTACAATGATGAGAGGGAGACAAACAGTGTATTTTGATATTATTTTAATCCACTGTCAGATTTGGGTTAATTGTAATTGTTTTCATCTATCCAGTGGGTCAGGTGTCTTGATGACTTGTGTCTTAAACTGTCCTACAGTTTGACTGCGATCGTCAGCCCATCTCCCACAGTGAGCATGCTGAGGTTGATGCGGGTGTCCAGGTGCAGTTTCTTATTCAGTTTGTCTATAGCTTGGGTGTCCAAGTCATCTGGGGCTGGATTCACCACGCTACCCCCCCACAACACCTGCGGGACCACAAACAAGTTTAAAAGACAATCTGCTAGGAATGAGCTCATTCTTCCAATCAGAAATTGTGTAACATCCAGATTGTTTAAAGCTCTAATATATCTCTTGCTCTATAAATTCTCCTTGTACTTCGTAAAACAGAAATTAAAAAATTCAGGTAACAATTTTACTTGTAACGTGTCTCATAGAACATTACATTTGATTTACATTTACAAATTGATTCAATAAAGGATTTGAAAAGATTCAGATTTGATAAAAGCACATCAGAGGAAAACACAGCTCAAAATCTAAAGTTCCAAGTTAAACCACTTACGTTATCAATTCCAATGACACCTCCTGCCCTGAGCAATTGCAGAGATTTTTCAAAGTAATTGTCATAATTTACTTTGTCTGCGTCGATGAAGACGAAGTCGAACGTTTCAGCCTCGCCTGCAGCCAGAAGATCATCTGGAGGCAGTAACATAAAAAGGAGAAATTAGACTTCATGTTTAGTTCATTCATAGCAGCAGAAAATTTAGAGAAAATGTCTGACCATTCTAGTTGAGTCATTGATAAATGTTGATAAACATAAATGTACTTTAGTTAGGGATGAAGATTCCTACTCTGTAAAGTAATATTTAGCTTAAAGCCCATCAGCGGGGTCCAAAGGTTTGGAGCCTTGTTGAACCAGAAAACTACGAAGACGTTGGCACAGCTGCCATGAAAATTGCATGTTTTTTTGGTTCAAATTATCTGTATGAATCTGCATTTTCAGATATGTAGTTCATCAAGATCAAGCAGAAGATGCCTTGTCTATGCTCGAGGACTCAGATTTACAGCATCAGGTTACAGCCAACATTACAGTTCAAGTTAACAGAATGTAAGGAAGCACATATCTTTCTTGTTTTGGTATTAACTACTAATTTTGACCACACAAAATGTTCATAAACGTTTGGAAATATCAAAAATGTTGAAAGTATTGCAAAAGAGTATTTCTATTTTTCTATTCTTCTTAGGAAAGATTAATTATTGCCTCAGTTATTACAGACAAAATGTAAAGAAAAAAAGCCAATGGATATTTTTATTGTATGAAACATGGTGCCCTCCAGATTATTTTATCCCTTCTCACCCCAATGAAGGTTACAGACCCCTGCTATACACAAACGAATGTGCCAGATAGTGTTGCAGTTTTCTTCCTAAAAATGGACAAAATTTAAACACACTGAGTCCAAAAAAATTGGAATCCACCTTTAGAATAACCAGCTGTGGAAAATACAATCTGTCTCAGATCTGTTTTCAGTAGCAGTTAAGGTCCTTCTGACCTGTGTTATTATGTTATTGAACACAGCATAGATACAAACACTAGATTTTGGAATGACTTTCTTTACTTTTGTTTTGGGACATTAAACATCCACAAGGAACTGTCCAACACTTATAACAGTTTATTACCGTACCGAGAGTCTTCAGTGCTGGTTGCAGGCGTAGATCAATTTTATGATCAACTCCAGCCTGGACAAAAAAAAGACAAAATTGTCAGAAAACAGATGACAAATGATATGCACTTTATATGAGCTTTTTTTTTATTCATATATAGACCATGCATGACAATATTCTTTGATTCCTTCTGTTTTTAATTAAATATTTTTCAAACGATCTTATAGAGCACAGGGTTGCTGTTTTCTGAATTATGATAAATAACAGATAACAAAATAAAGCAAGATATAGCAATAACAGGCCTGGTTACTTCTGTGTGTGGGCTTGCATATTGTTCATTGTCTAAATTTTACGTCTATTCTAAATACTCTGAATGTCCAGTGAATGCAACATACTGTATTTCTTCCAATTGGACACATCAATAATGTTGGAGGGTATTTTAACAGGATTCCATTTCTTGGTTGTCCAAACTAAAGTCTAGAACTTGTTTCATGTTTGAGAGGAGGTGAAAGTCTGAGTGTCCAAATAAAGAGCGTAGAGTGGCTGTTAACTAATTCAAAGGGAGTCCTGTGGGACCTGCTGTGAAATTTCGTCCTTGAACAAGGGTGTGGGTAGTGCATGACTTTGGGAATCCCACAAGTAGCATGTTTAGTGAACATGTTTTAGGTTAAATCTTCATGGATATCATAAATATTCAATCCACAAGCACAGAGGAAAAAAGCAGCCCAGTGTAAACTGCTACCAAGTAAGAGTTTATACTGTCTAATCATTATAACCTCAAAGGAAAGTACAAGCATTGCAAATGTAATTTCTTTTTTGGCAATTGTGTTTTTTTGCTCAATTTGCAGTAATATTTCACAAACGCCATTTTTCCCATACAGGACTACCAAAAAAGATCACATGGTTTTATTTTTTATATGTACTGCTTCGTTTGTCTGTTATGATACAGAGAACCAATCGTCATTTGTCTCTGTTACACATACAGATACACAGACAGGTTAAACAGAACTACTGATTACCTGTGGAACCTGATGATCGTCTGCAGTGATCAGCACTTTGCATCAGGAAATAATAGTGTACAGTATTACACATGGTGTACTGAAACCCAGATTTACACATTTACGTTGTACCACAATAGTAAACTAAGATGAAACTGTACCTCTTTCCAGTAGGGTTTGCCAATGTTGGTGAACTTTTCACTGACATCACAGGCGACCAGAATGCCATCATCAGGTAAAGCCATTGCCATGTTCAGAGTGTTATATCCTGTGTAAACTCCTACAAAGTGACAAAGTAGCAGTAACATGAAAAAAAAAATAATGTCATAAAATTACAGCGGATGAAGGGGATGAAAATCTGATACTAACTTACATTAACACACAGATGTTAACTGTTAAATTGGACCAGCACCTTATAGTAGTCTGATATTGCAGAGCGTTTCTGGAACTTTACAGGGTTTGATTGATTACTTCTGAGCCTCGTCTGTAAAAAACTAAGCAAATGCTGTAATGTCAGACTCTAGGTGTTATTCAGTAGATCTCAGTGCACATGGGTACTGAGATCAAAATGGACAATCGAGGCAAAGGTGCAAGTATTAAGGTCATCTTCACTGCACTTCCTTCGTAATCCAGTACCTTTTACACTATGAATGATTGTGTGAAGACTTTACCCTTTTCCAAAACAAATGGCTTTAGTTAGTACCTACTGACTATTAGCACTTTGTTGAGTTGGAAAGAAATTATGTTCAAAACAAAACAACAATGCTCAGAACTTATCAACCAACCGACAGCATCATACATTTCATTCTATAGCTAAATAACTGTGCATCTGCATCTGAAGTCTTTGATGGGGCCACTAGGTGGCAGTGTGTACTCTGAACTCTTATCTAGCCTTCAGCTCGAGTAACTAATTTGGATTCTAGTGTGTTGGAGTTAAAGATTCCTACTCTGTTAACAGATATTTATCTCAAAGCTCGTCATGGGGACCCAAACTGACACCGCAGCCATGACATTTACATGTCTTTAAGGTTCAAATTATCTGTGTGAATCTGAATTTTAAGATATGAATTGAATGAACAAACAGATAAGTCCTTCCTGCACATCTGGAGGACTGAATGAAAATTGCAGTGTCATGTTACACCCCTCATTATTGTGCACTTGTGAAAAGTATTCAATGTTCATAATGTTTAAAAGATGCATGTCTAAGTTTGTTCAAAACAAAAACCTATGCTAGGCTCAGAATCTATAAGTCAAACCTCATAAGCTATTCAGCAGTTCCTTTGTAAATGATATATTATGCTGATCAGATTTTACATTTTTCTTTCTCTCAAATCTTTATTCTATTTTTAGTTTGTCTCCACTTATATTATCTCTAACTCCTTTTTCTACCTGCATAACGTGGTAATTTCCCCATTGTGGGACAGATAAAGTTGATCTTATCTTACCGATCTCTATTGCTTTCTTGGTTTTAATGAGCTTTGCCAGATTGACCATGAACTGCGACTGCTCACATGCGACCATCATGACGTTTGCAGAATCTTCCATTGTCCTCTGAATTTAAGAAACATAAAACATTTCTTTTAAACATAAACATGCTTTTTGACAATGTTTTTTTTTTTTTTAGGTAATGATACCACTCTTTGTAATGCTGAAATCTGATTGGTCAATTGCCACATTCTCCCTTTGGACACCTCTAAACAACTTTATATACTGGTTTGTTTTTACACGTTACCTGTGCTGATAGGCTGAATTGACAATGAAATTGACAGGTAAGCTCAAAAGACCTATACAGAACTTTTTATTTTTTTTAAAACCTTTTTTTTTCTCTAGGCTAAGTCTGAACTTAGCCTAGAAAAAACAGCAATGGGACTAGCTGTTCCTCAGCAGAAGCTTGTAACTTCATAAATTACTTTAAAATGAATATGCTGTGTCAGATTTCTTTGTACGTAGTTACAGACACACAGTAAGCTGAATAGTGTATTGTCAGAGGGTGAGTAATGTGGAACTAAACTCCTTCGGGGCATTTAAATTACCCAGTGACAATACATGTGCCTTTGATGTCACATGCCGTGCTTTACACAGTGAAGATCAAAACACCAAACGTCCTCACCAGTCTGAGTTTCTTCAGGATCTGATGCTCCCTCAGTGAGTGCTGGAGGACATACTGCAACAGTGGGTTGTCTTTCCCGCCGCAGTGACTTTTGGAGATGCTCATTGTGTTAGATTTCCTCTTCCCTGAGGACCAAGTGAATAATGAAACAATTATAAAGACCTTAAAAGAGTAACATCATCGAGCTGGCTATGGTAAATCTTTTAGGAAATTAAATTATGCTAGTGATTGTAGTTATTTGATTCAGAATAGATAAAAAGGCAATTTTAAAGACGGTGTGCCTAATACAATGAAACATTTTGGGCTGAAAAATGGTTCTGCTATTCGCGTCACACAGTAAGTGCAGGAGGAAACAGACTAGTGTCTCCGTGTATCGCTAACAGTGTTAACAATATGGGAGGACTAGCTGGTCTGTTTGGGGAGTGAAATCCTACTAAACTAGATTTTCTGTTCTCAAACTCAATTGACTGTATTAAGGAATGCTCTTTGGTGGTTTTCTAAGGCCTTGGTTGATGTTTCATTACATTTAATGAATTACCATTTAACCACAAGCCTTGCATTTTGTGGGGGTCATTGTTTTTTTCTTTCTTGCTCTTAAATGTGAATAGCAAATTTAGCTTCAGAAATCCAGTATCGTTGGATACATTCTCATGGTAGACATGCCAAGGTGTCATAAAAGGCGTACACTACTACAGACAGTTATAGCTGTAACGGTGGCTGCGTATATTAACTGATGCTATTTGAGCACTATTCTTTAAACAACGAGATCCCATTGCAAAAAACTTCAGCAATTTCTACATTTCTTCAGCATCGCAAAGTCTATATAATCTTCCTCATCCAGAGATCCTTTCGTCACGATCTAGTTACAAAACGATTAATGCCAACCACCACAATATACTCCTGGATCGTTTAAACTTGTATGATCACCATTTTCCGGTCTACTTTTATTTTTGGTTTAACATTTTGGTACATACAATAACTTGTAGAGGATATATAAAAGACATAAGCGCTGCTTTGATTTAAACGTGCGACACGAGATACACTTCCGCGTTGGTGAAGCACGTTTTTACCATATTACACCTAATATATACGAGTTGGTGCGGGGTGTGAATCTATCTGACGGGTAAACGCAACAAAGAAACTCATCTTGCGTCTATATTAGGATACCTATGGGCTGACGCACGGGCTGAGCTGATTATCGACCAAGTCTGACTGGCATTACGAGGAACCATTGTAAAACAGAAAAATTGATAAGAAACTTCTCTTGGGGCGAAACTCGGACACTGACAGGGGATCAACTGACAATCGGCCACTTGTGACTGCCATTATATTGAACGATTGTAAAATTATGTGAAAATAGATAATATATTTGATAACTAATTTAGGCGAACATATTAATTTGGCTGAATGAAAGTGTGAAAAAAATGTGTTGTGGCACGTTAAAATACGACACTTAATTTGGGCAACTTCACACTGAAACTACGCACCGATTATTACCTGATGTTAGGAATGCAATGAAAACCAGGTAACTAAATGATCGTTACAAAAAAAAGTGTTAAGTAAAATATAGTAACTCACCCAAATGGTCGCACTTGCTGCGTTCCTGAATGAACCATGCCAAAAAAACAGCGCAGCACGTCAACGGCACCAGAGTGAGTCGTTGACCAATAAGTCATATGACTTCATGCAGCTCATGTGATAGGACTGCAAGTGTGAAGGCGCTCTGAACGTAAGAAAGACAAAGAAAGAAAGAAGGTGATTCCACTCAGTGATTTGCTCATAAATGTAGAAGAGTATCTCATAAATATGGCTTAGTAGAAACTCGGTGACAGTGTTAGATTGTGTTAGTAATAAAATTGCAGGAGCTATACTGCAGGTGAAACATATGGAATATATATATATATATATATACACACATATACAGTATATATACATATACATACATATATATAGAGAGAGAGATGAGATAGATAAATGAGATGAGGTTTGATGAGATTGAGATTATCGATAGATAACGTGTACATTATGCAAAATCAAAAGAGCAAATAATACAGGACAAATACGAAAACAGGCTGCAAGTGTCCCAAAGTCTCACCTTGTCCCATGTAGGGAGCTGGGGGCAGAACGGCTCAATCATATATGTGCTAAGAGCGGATAGGTCCGGTTTCATCATCTATTTTACACATAGCTACAAATGTTCAAAAATTAACCTTTGATTGTCAAAATGATATTTATTCAGTTCATTGTTGTGCTGTAGGCTTCAAATGATATTTACTGCATTGGAAATGTAATTAGAATTTTGTTAGGGGAGCAAAATGGTTCTTGAATTGTGCACTCATTTTATCTTTTTGGATGTGAAGCTCCACTTGTAAACTTTCATTTAATTGTTTACTTTCACAGAGCTAAAATATGTTATTTAATTAGATATAGAATTAAACTGTTAAGTTATGTTCACAATTTACAAAGGGTCAGCACTAATGATACTGAAAGACAACTTAGATTGTGTGCATTTATTCACACATGAGTTAGAATGAATAAGGGTGAAAAGTTCTTTTTTCAAATTCAGATCAGATCAGTGTCCAAAAATAATGATTAGCCTTATCTACATATTCTTATTATTGTATCATCATGCCTCTATTTTTATTGTGATATTATTGTGAACTATTATTGTACTATTGCAATAAAAAATAATAATGTAAAAAAATAATTTGTGATAAATGGGAAAATGACTGAGGAAGTGTATCATTAGCTTCTGTTTGGGAGCACCACTGCACATGCGTCACTCCATCCAGCATATGGCGTAGACTATGAGGGGGAGGGGGAGAAACAGCGAGAAAGGGCAGGAGGGAGAGAGAGCTGAATGCCTCTC
This sequence comes from Brotula barbata, assembly GCA_900303265.1. Classification (NCBI taxonomy): domain Eukaryota; kingdom Metazoa; phylum Chordata; class Actinopteri; order Ophidiiformes; family Ophidiidae; genus Brotula; species Brotula barbata. Next base: position 95,416 of record OMNV01000563.1, read on the forward strand.
CTGCATCAGCGTCAGCATCACAGCCTCACCAGCTTTCGTTTCTGGATAATAACAAGGGAAATAGAAGTCATTGCACAACGGAGATTTAAAAGAGCATGATTAGCTCCTTCTCCCACAACATCCTTTATCTACGTCATTCCAAAGATTAGGCCAAGACAGACAATCGAGAGAGGTTACCCACAGAGGAGGAGCTCTTAAGGCATGACCTGAAAGCAGAGGACAATTTCTGTCAATATGGGCAACCAAGAGGCTAAGCAAAGGAAAGCAGCAGCAACATCGGATAATAGAGCCTGCACTGCACCGGACGAAGCATGGAGAGAAGGAGGAGGGGAGATGACAAAAAAGGGAGGAAAAAAATTGCACAGCAAGCACGGAGGTAAAGGAGCAGTCAGCAGCGGGGGAGGAGGAGGGTATAGTATAGGAACTGGCAAGAAGAAAAACAAATCGGAGTCCAAGTCATCAGTTTTCTCCATCCGGAAGAGAAAGACTAACCTGACAACAAAAGGGGAAGTATGTTCATCAACAACGAGCTCAAAGGAAGATGTTTTAGTATCTCAGCATGATGAACTGGACAGCACCAAAACACCTGATCTGTCTGCAGATGAATTGGGGCATTCAGACACAGAGCTTGCTTTCCCAGAGGAGAAAAAAACCTGCGTGGACAAAAAGGATGGAGGAGAGAAAAAGCAGGAGGTAGCAGCAACAGAGAGAAACTCCATCAATGAGGATGCGGGTCAGAAGGGAGTGAGTTCAGGGTCAGACACCGATATCTACAGCTTTCACTCTGCTGCTGACCACGAGGATTTACTAGCAGACATCCAACTCACTATAAGGCTTCAGCACCAACAGCAACAGGGATATGTTAACTCCATTTCAGAAGCACAGGAAGGAGGAGAAGTGGCGCTGGGATCGGGACAAAGAGGAGGAGAAAATGGAAATGGGTTGATTGGTCAAACGGAGCAGACCACAGAGTTAGAACTGGGGTCAGATGCGTTGTCATTTCTAGAGACAGGAACTCTGTCAGATTCATTCAGTCACAAAGACCAGCCTTCATTACATCTCCCTGTCCAAAGAGACATGGGGAAAAGGTGGGAGGAGAATCTGTGTCAGGAGCTAAATGGAGAGGGGCAGAAGGAGAAAGAGGAAGAAGACTCTCTTTGTGTTGCCAAAGAGACAAAAGACCAGCATGATAGGGTGCAGCAGCCATCTCACACATCCATCACCATAGCTACCAACAGGGAGGCAGCAGTCAGCCCAGTTTCCATGACAACCAATGGTTACAACTTCCCAGCGTCATCTGACAGTGTTGGGAAAACCCCACCAGAGGAGGTGGAGGAGGAGGACTGTCAACCAGTTTTGGATGTGGATCTTAGTTATCCATCTGCAGACACTCCCAACAAAACGTCAGGGAGTCCTGAAGACCAAATTTGCCTGAGCTCATTGTCCGTGTTTGAAGAAAGCAACGGTCAGGTGGGACCAAACACTGAGGACTGCCAGAGGACTAGTTCTAAAGTTAACAACTCTGTTGTTACAGGTGCAAGTTCCCCTATTTCAGTCCAAGAAGACAGGAGGAGCAGCGTCTGCTCCATGCCATCACATTCTCAGGAGAGCCCCACGTTGACATCACATCTCCTTAGGTCCACCAATTCCTCCTCTTGTAGCCCTGTGGTAAAACCATATCCTCCTATCTTACCCTCCTACATCAAGACCACCACGAGACAGCTCAGCTCCCCAGGACAATCCCCAGCACTCTCCCCCTCTAACAGCCCCCTGCTTCAGCACAGAGCTAACCAACACGTTCACAGGTACCCACTGTATTGCAGTACGTTAAATATGATGTTTCACGTATTTTGTTTTACTTAATATTGTACTAACCATGATTTACACCTGCTAAAGTCTAATCATTTCCACTCTAAGCATCAGTATCAACAAAGCATATAATGTGGGAATAGATTCCCTAATATCATTAGAGCTGCATCCAAACAAAGTGTTTCATGATCAACTGAAAAGCCATTCAAATAACATTAAATTGACCAGGAAAGTTATCGATGAAATGTTGCAGAAATGAAAGAAAACTATAGTCCTTTTCAAAGGTAATCAGTATTACACCAATTTTGTTAATATGGCGCAAAAGTTTAATGATTTTTTGTAAATATTGGTAATGCACCATCCAGCATTATCCTGCTTCAAATGGAAATCCTCTTAATTAGTTTAAATTCAAGAGATAATTCAATATTGGTTAGTTAAGCAACACTTCACTAAGTCATGATCGTATTTGGCAAGCTATCCAACAGGTGAAACATTCGTGAGTGAAACTTCAATTTCACATATAATTTTCTTATCTTAAGGGTTGCAATGTTCCCAAAGACTTAATTGTGGTTAAAGTTATTACTATATACAACAGTTATATAAAGATGATCTGTCATTTCACTGATTGCGGACCAGTCAAAGTTGCATTGATGCTAATGAAATGTACATTCATGTTTTTCCTAACTGTATATTAAATCACATTCACCTAAATGTCCGCTCATATGCTGACATGTTTGACTTAGCTTACCACTTCCCCTGCAAAATTTAACCCAGAGATTCTTTCAAAAACAAACTTTATTTATAAATTGTAAACCACAGTAAATGATGAAGGAAAAGGGTCTCTGGCTTCACCTGGCACACTGAGAAAACACACAGAGATCTATCCATCAGAGATCTATGTATGATGTTTGTTCATATGAATGCTGAAATCAGTTTATGTCTATTAACAATGCAAACAATTTAGAGCTATATTTACACTGTTAACATGCAGTTTGAGTGCTTGTGAGTGATTATTTGTATATACAGTGTATTATATACTGTAAATGCACAATAATGTTAATTCCTAGGAAATTCCTTAGCTAATTGCAGTGGTGGATTTTTTTAAATTTCATTTTTGAAATATTTTGGGGGGTTTTTTGCCCAAAACCATGTGTCAAAGTTGGTTGTAATCTATTTACCGGTTGTTTGCCGTTTAAGTATATGGTTATATAAAATTAATACTAATACTTTAGTTCCATACTTGCCTTTATAGCTCAAGTATGCCTGAACTTACGTAATTGGATAATTGTCTCTTGAATGATGATAAGTGAAATATTCTAATAGTTCCATTCAAAACGTGCTACAAATACAAGACTCCAGGTCAGAGAGTGAGGAAGAACTGAACAGCTTATCGTGGCTGCCTGTAACATGCTATCATGACAGTCGTCGTGACAATAACAACGATAATAGTGTTATGATTAAGCCTAATTATTAACATTACGATTTTAAAAAGCCTTTCAATCATTCTCCATATCTGTATTTAAGATGATGGACCAAACCCACAAGAAGAGGCCCAGACAGGTGCAGTTGACTTGTAAAGTCAAAGAGAAGTTCTTGGAACTGAGCCAGGTTCTCCAGAACACAGAGAAGATATGGAAATGGAAAGGAACCAGACAGAGAGAGAGCAGGTTGAGATGGAGACAGAGAGGGAAGAGATGGAAATTGAGGCAGCCACATCAGAGTCCACAAGAGCGAAACGCCAGCAGAGGTAGAACTTTTGCTCCAGTAACAAAATCCATAAGATCAAATACAAGAGAGATTACAACACTGTAGCGCATGGTGACGCAATTTAATGTCAAAAGGTGATAGAATCCACCTCGTTTGATCACATCATCACTCTATTTCACAGATTTCGGTGAAAAGTTTCGGGAAGTTTTTAGCTGGAATCACAATTTTTACTTCAGTACTAAACAATCAATCATTCAAGTCACTAATTTTTCACATTACAGGCATCTTACAGATTTTGATGACAGAACATTGAAAAATTTAGGAGGAGAGAAAAGAAGGTCCTGGTTTAGAATCAAACTTGGGCCCATCTGTTTGCAGATTGTACTGTATGTTGCCCCCTGCCTTCGTGGGTTTCATGGGTGCTCCAGTTTCCTCCCATCTCAGAAAACACGCAAAAGATAGAAGAACTGGAGACTCTTAATTGAGTTCATGAGACTGTACACATTAGGCCTGCAATGGACTACCAATAACCACTGACAGTAGTAGATAAGTAGGTGTAGAAATGGAGAGATTTGAAAGGTTTGATTTTCCACACAGCTGTTTTTCATTCTTTATGTTTGTAAAGACATGAAGATATTTCACACAAATGTATCTTTTAAGTATTGCAAACCCCTGTGGGGTGGAATGGTGAATGTCCAGATGCAAAGAGAAGTTACCTATCAAATCTTTGTTCTAAAAGAATTAAGACTAAAAAGCCGTGGCTGCAAGGAAGGTTCAAGGTAGACCTGTAAGTAGGTGCTAAAAAACATATGCCATTTCATGTTTTATTCTCATATCTGTTATGTGAATGGCTGTCTTTCAAATGAAGCTTAATTAAAACTATATCAATATGTATGAACATCCACAGGATGACAGCTGAGTGCCAGCAAGTCTACAGACAAAGGGCTGAAAGCCTTATCAAGCCTTTGAGTCGCTCTGCTGACTGGACAGAGGAGCTGGACAGAAGACTGAGGAGCACAGGAGAATATGAAGGAGGTTTTGGAGGTTCAGGAGAATATCTGATCTACAAAAGAGGAGGCAGTCAGCCTATCTATGCTCCCAGAAGATCCTCCTGTGGCATCCAGGATGTATTCACGGGTGAGTAGAAAACAGCTGATGGTCTTTAAAGAATTATAACGTCTAAATGACAAGTTTATTAATTTTCAAGAACCCTGTCACTTTTCAAAAAGAAAACTTACTCAAACACTTACTCAAAAAGAAAAATATATTCTTAATTGATCCCCCACTGCCATGATTCTAAAAAAAAAAAGTTATCAGTATCTTGATCATATTGCATGTGGCCATCATGTACATACAGTTTTATGTTACGTTTTCACAGATGTATATATAAGATAGGTAACACAAAGAAAATGTATGAAGTGGAACATAGTGTATGTGAGTCAAGCTCCTGCATTTCCTGTGTCGTTGGTTGACGTGAAAGGAAGTAAGCGCTGTTGCTGCATAGTTTTACAAGTGTCATCTCTTGTACCAGTTAAAAAGTTGTCTAAATATATATCATCCTGATATGAGTCAACAACACCATCCACAAACTGTGTACGAGCCTTACCCAAAGCAACAATTGCTCATACTTTGAACACAGAGAATGACTTCCATGTCCCTTGGCTGTGCCAACCTCTTCAAATTGTCTGGCTGAGAGCCATGAGATACAAAATATAAAATATATGAGCAAATATCTCCATCCACAATACCCAATTCTTGCATTATTAGGAAACACCTTTTGAAACACCTCAAACCCTTCATATTTGTCTTTTTAACCAGAGCCAACAAGACAATCTTAAAAAACTGAAAACATTCTTATCTGGAGAAACCCACAGTATCATTGAAATGCAATACTGTACAAACGTGGGCAACATTCCTACAACACCACCAACACAGATACATCTATTACTTCTACCTCTGCTCCAACAGCATCGGACCACATATTATGACCCACGATTAACTCATCGACCTGACTGGCTAGTTATTACATTGTGCAGTCACACTGGCTACAGAATTGTTTGTCCTGTCCTCTCTTGTATGTCCCTGTCCAGTACTGCCCCCTCAGTGCCTCTCAGGCTTCATTGTGTTTGTACACAAAACAGTAAAAATACTGTTTGTAAACAATTCAATATGTATGGATGAACGCATGCTTATCTCTGTGTTTGCAAACACTGTCCTGATCTTTATCTGGGGGTGTTCTTTTGGCATGTATTAATGATGAACGATGATTTGGCCTGATTCTGGTTATATCTGTTATTCAAAGGAGAAAAATCTGTTATTCTGTCTGTTGCCACGGCAACATATGCATAAATTCAAATTGTACTTAGAAATTGAACTTGGCCCTAAAGATATTTCTTTTGGAAAGTCTATGAATAAGAACAGCATTATATAGATACAGCAAATTCATAAGTAATGACAAAAATAGTGTAATATTAAAGAGGCTACACATGCATTTTGTTTTTGGATGCTTTTTGGCATTTTGGCTGCTTCAGCAGTGTTGCCTTCGGTTTAATTAATTGCTTTGAATTCAAGCAATGTAATCACATAACACCAACCCACCCCATGGGGGTACCAGTGTAAGTCTACTGTGCACCTCCTGGTAATAAAGAATGCCTCTCCCTTTTGTCGACCAGGTAAAACACTCCTGGAAAAGCTTTTCCTCCAACAACACGAAGAGGAGCCTGAGGAGGCTGAGAGGCTTTGCTCCCGGATCTTGGCAATGGGACTCCTCTTGCCTTTTGCTGACTGCTTCAGAGACCACATAGGGGGCAGTACAGCCCAGATCACAACCACATCCTCAACCAAGTTTGATGTACGTAGTCACAACTTTTCAGTCTGCCTATTGTTATGAGTTGTGTCAAACCAAACAAGGACACACAGGTGACACAGTCAAATTCTTGCTTACCCTTCCAAGTCACTCCTTGTGTGTTGGAGTACCTGCACAAACTTTGCATTTATTGTAAGGTGGACTTCATCTGAACGGTCTGCTTGGTTTGCCTTCCTTTGTGTGCAATTTGTCTAACAGGTGAAATGGGAAAAGAGCACAAATAGGATCTTTCAGGACTGAAGACATCACACCTCTCCAAATGCACCACGTTTAGACAGTGACATTCTATTCTGAGCCTGTGTCTATCTGTGTCTGATCGATGTATGTTCCAGCGATTAAGCTCTCTCCAGGAGCAAACCATCTTCAAATTCTTTGGCCTTCTGTCGAATGCTTTGCACACAGCATTTAAGTATGCCATATGTGCCTTTATTTAAATCCATCTATAAATTGGCAGGTGTACAGTCAGGTTGGGTGTTATGTGCATGTGCCACCCAAATCACATCACATCAGACATTTTTTGCTCATATACTGAGGAATGAGACCCATTCTGCCCTCCTGGTGAAACTGACCGGGCACACCATGTCTTACATAGGTACACAAGCACTTACACCCTCTCCAGGCTAACAATAGAGCATAGGGACTCGGCAAGTTGAGAGAAGTTGTGAGACGTTCCAAAAAAAATCAACTACATTAATGCGCATCAGCATCAATAAGCCTTCATCAGACTGTCAAACACTTAAGTCAGCAGGAGTCGACTTAATAGCTTCACCAATGTCTGCAGTGATTTAACTTGAGGCCACCAGGGGCTCTCACAAATAGCTACGTATTGAGAAAAAAGTAAAAAGAGCTATGAACGTACACACAACATATACCAATGAACAGACTAATGTTTCTACAATGAAATCAATCAATCAATCAAATAATCTTAAAACAAAAAAAAAAGTAAATTCAACCTTGATATATGAAAAGCAGACTTTGTATAAGACTCAGTATATGGATACATAGATAAACATATAGACATGTTCCTGTTCTGAGCAGATGATGAAGACATCAAAATAAAGTTAAGGCTTCTTTTTCTTCTTTAACAAAATGAGCATAACCTGAAAATCAGAGTATGTATGGGAATGTGAGATCAAGTAAGTGAGTTTTGTGCAGTTAAAGTCACTACATTTTGTTAATTGACATTTGTTAACAGTAGCATAAATATTTCAGATCTTAAAACTTGCAAATCATTGCAATATACTTGAAATACAGCTCCATTCTCAAAAGACATTATGAATGTAAGTCCATTACCTTAAATAAGATGAAAGACAGAGCTTTACAACCTTTACATTAGACTCCAGCGTTTCACTCTAAAGGTCGTTGTCTCCAGTTTGAAAACAAACGAGCGGCATCCTTTGAACAATCATTACTTAGAAGTGTTGTAGCATAAAAAAAGCACCTTTGAGGATGAATAGTGAAAACCAATAGAAATGAAACAATGTTTTGTCAACCGAGGTTGCATTAAAACACTTTCGTGCCCGACACAACCGTATTGTTGTGTTATTAGACCTATATATTCTTATATATGTATTGATAACTTATAGCATTGCTAATGCTACTGTATTAACGTAGCTTCGTTAAGCTACGACAGCACCGCTTAGCATTCGGCTAACCACCCAAGCCGCAACATCAAAGGCTGCCGCCCCGACTCACCGGTAGCTCACAGGGCTTCGGGCGGACTACATGAGAGACTCCCTCTTCAGCGGCGACACTAACATTGATAAGAGGTATCGTTAATGTAAGTTGGATCATCTGCTGCGATTTGTGACACAAATTCTGCCTTCGCTGTTAATACAAAAAAGAACAAATCTGATCAGTCGACGTCAACCCTCGAGAATAGACATATTCCATACTTGTTATTATTGCATATTCCAAAAGGTCTTCTTGATAAAGGAGAGGAGTGTAGCTGATTCCTCAATACATGATTATTGCACTGTGTGTTCCCCTGCATTTTACTGTAGCAGCAGACTGGTAAATACACACTTTGGTTGGAGTTGGATAAAAATAAATCCAAAATAAGTTTGTGTTGTTTTTTGTTTTTTTATCAACAGCATGGCCAGCTGTATACATGGGCAGCAGTCAACCAACCGCTGCACTCACGGGACGTCCCGGAGTGGAAACAATCAGGCCAGCTCAAGGACCCCTGGTCTACAGCCAGGCCAGGTGTAGACAATGGGACTGAAATGAAATCTGCAGATGCTGGTAAGATCAGCAGGAACAGCAGCATCAGCAGCAGTACAGATCCCAACTCAAAGGCACCAGTGGCAACATAGCAATGCTAATTTTGGTTTGACTTTTGTTATTGTGTCATCGTCTCCTGAGGCTCAATAAGTAATGGTCAGTAGATCAAGAGAATAAACATATGTACTGTATGCAGCCATCATTAACGTGTTCTTAGGTTACAGGTCTGAAAATATAAATAAAATGTAGCAGGACTTGTGTGGTACTAGTAGTACTATATGGTAGGAGGTCTTCAGTGAGAGGAGTGTTGTGTGTATCTTATTTTTGTCTTTATTCTTATATTTTTTCAAGATAACCAAGCTTAGATTTGAACTTATCTTATCTTTTATGCTGTAGATTTTAGCTGAGCATTTAACACTGAACACACAAACTAACTTATCACTGTAACTTGCTCATATGTATGTCTCTTGTTTTATGTAGAAAATCATTCACCTGTCATGGGGTCAAAAAAACCACAGATGAGAATCCATGAAATCCAGGTACGTCCTTTTACAACTTTCAGCACATTAGTGGTGCATTTTCACCACAATAAAAAAAAAGATTAAATTAAAAACTAGATTTAAAGATATACTGTATATATAAACTATATTCAGAAATATACCAAAATGCACCATGGGCCCTTGGGTAATTTAACTTTTGGCCACCAGCAGTAGCTGAAATTTGATAAGAATGCAGCCACTAAAATCTTGGCAATTAAACAATCACAGATCTTTTTTTTTCTTTGTGTGCAAGTCCTTACAAAATGGATTCTTAGGGCCGTAGAGTACTTTATTATATTCCATCTCCACAATTATCTGGGTGTCATCCATGCCCGTGGAAATATTGATCATAGCACTGTAATTACTAGTGGGGACCGGACAGAGAGGATTTTTATCTGTGATTGCCGGGGGGGTTTGGGCACAGGGATCCTGTGGAGCTGTGTTTTGTAGCGTGACCTGTATACAGGACACGCAAGGGGCACCGAACTTTGAAATGGAGTGTTCCATCTGGAATGCTTCCCCTTGTGCTGCAACGTATAGTGTGAAACACGTAACCTGTTGACATGGGCGCTGTTGGCATGAAATTGGCATAAAGCTGCTTCATTAACTCTCAATCTGAAGTATACAAAAATGCTATAATGTACTTGCTATGTGGGATTGAATACAATGTTTCCAGCATAATGTTATGCTAAAGACAATACATTCTAATTTCTTTTTAATTTGCAGGATGACTGTGTCCTGAAGACCGTTAAACTTAAGGAAAAACATGTCAACGTCATCCAACAACTGGAGCAAACTATTGAAGCACTTAAGACTAAGATTGCTGAGCTGGAACGACAGCCTCCTCTGCTGGACAAGGACAGTATGAAAGCCACCACTACCACCACAGATAGGGAATGTGGAGGAGAGGATGACTTTCTTAAGGCTGTTTGTGATGCACACCTACAGACAGAGGAGTTAATGCTGCGACTTGACTGCTTGGAGGCCAAGTCAGTCCAGACATCGCCCCTGGAAGATGGCAATACATTCAAACTAGTGTGTACTGAATCCCCTGTGGTCAATGGTTTCCTACATCCCCCAGCCACTCAGGACAATTTTCACTGTTCATGTCAACAGCAACAACAGCAGCAACCTCCTCCTCCCCCACCTCCTCCACCTCCCTTGCCGGGAGAAGTAGTAGTACCTATACCATTGCAAGGAAAA
>OMNV01000565.1:3057-15195 GCA_900303265.1 Brotula barbata
CTTTATTAATCCTCCAGAAAATTCAAATCATCCAGCATCTGATAACAGCAAAACACCAAAAATAACAAAAATAATGATAAAAGACACATAGAATATATAGAACAATATAACATGATAAAACGCAATATAAAAATAAGATAATAATAGACATGAATAATAATTTTACAAGAGTGTTTTGGTCAAATCCAGGATCAGGTGAGCACTCTTGAAGCTCTTTTTCTTGCATATACTGCAAAAACGTGGGTTTTCAAATGTATCCTCTCCAGAGAGTGTTTCTGAAAAGCTCCATTTTAGATGAAAATGGCATTTTAATGTGGATGGAAGGGCAAAATGGAGAGAAAAAAAAAGATGCATTTTTAGGTTTATTCGGCTCTGTGTGGTGCTAATCTAAAAGCTGCTTCACCGTGCTGAGTGAGTGAACCTGTCCCAGCTGACGCGAGGGGACAGGATTCCTCGCAACACACATGTTTTGGCCTGGACCAATAAGTGCTTTATAGACAGGAAGTAATACTTTAAGAGCGTGTTTTTCTGTATCTTGATTTGATAACAATCCTTTGATTTCTGCTTCATCATAAAGATGATAGAAGAAGTTGAACAGTTTAAAAAACTCCCTTCAAAACTTTTCATTATCTTCTTCTTTTATCCATTATTCCTTTCATAGATTTTCAGATTAAAAGTACAGGCCGTACACGCGTTGTCTTCTCACTGCACCGTGAACAGACTTTTCATACACGGCAAACACTCGAGAAGATAAAACAGAATTTGAGACGCACAACAACCCAAAGCGTTATTATGAGTACATAAACTTTAGCATAAGAATGCTGCAACCAAAGGTCAACGCAAGGGTCGCTTAACAATTTATGAAACGGAAATCTGCATAAACACTTTGTCGGGTAGAACAATATAAAATGTGCAGATGAATGTTTAAATACAGTTAGAAATCCAGGTCTGTGCAAACATGGAAGACAGTGTGGTAAAATGATGATGTGCTTGAAGATAAGAAAGAAAAAAAATGTGTGTGCTGTGTGTGTGTGTGTGTTAGAAAGCCAATTAATGATAGCTTTTAGCAGAGAACTGATTTGACTATTTATAAACAGACAGAATGAGAGATAGGGTGAAGGATGGGGTGAATGTGTGTGTGCTGTGCCGTTAGTTGGAAGTGCTAACAGAGAGTATTAACCCGACTGAGGGGCATATGTTCTAAACCGACTGCAAATCATCCCCGGAGACTGTAAATGTGATGCCGCTGCAGTTCTCCGGTTTTCCACGCATTTATTAACATTGATGATGTCAACAGCCACGGCGCAGCCAATTTGAATGAGGTCCTGGAGGATCAGCCGCCGAGGATACGAGGACGAGCGCAATGATGAGCTTTGCTGAGGAAATGAGTTTAGTATCGATCCAGACAGATCAACAAAAACAAAAAAAAAAAAAAAAAAAAAAAGTAACGTTACGCATCTCGGAATCAAGGCGGATAAAAGTGGGATGTTTTTAGTCGTTCCTACAGAGTCCGAATCTGAGGGGATCGCTGCTGTCAGTCGACAAAAACAAAAAAAAAATCAATATGTAATAAATTTATGATTGGCTGTGCGTGTGCTGCAGGATCATAAATGTGAGATAGTTTATAAGTAATGCATGGGAGGAAAGGGAGAGTAAGAAAAGCTGTGTGCAAAGTGAATATAATGCACCATCGCTGCTGTCTTCCTCGTGTTTTATCATGATAAAATGGGTGACATTTATCTGATCTTTGCCTTCTCCTCTCTCTCTTTGTCTCTCTCTCTCTCTCTCTTGTCTGAGATGCTAAAAGACGGGCACAGTTTCCCCTCTTGTGGCAAATGAATTCTACTGTGCATCTGAGTCCCCGGTCCCTTTTTGAATATTATTTCATTGCACATAATAGACAAAGCATTAACCCCAGTACACCCAGTAACCAGTTTCCAGGGGGCTGCCTCTCTGTCATTTAGCAGAGAATAATAAAAGTGATGAAGCGCTATTTCACTCATTTGCACCTACAAAACTGCAATTTATCCATTTCCCGCTGCTTCTGGGTGGCCATATTCTTCAGCTTTTGATGGCCTCTGTTGACCATTTCCAGGTAAATATTATAATATAACAGTTGCCTGTTTTATTTATAGGGGTTATTACTGTCAAACACAAGCATGCAACTGCCTATTGAGTCAAATCATAGTATGGAAAAATTCAATAAACGGAGCTTAACAACAAACGGAGGATGGGGCACTTCAAACCGATTCCATTCATGTGCAATAGGAGCCATAGATAAGACAGAAGAGATACGATAATACAGATAAGATAATACAACACTTGAGTCCGGGTCCAATAAGATCACTGACAGGCTGATTTCCAAGCTTCCTCCGAAACCCTCAGGGGTGAATTTTTTGGGGGGGGAAACAGGATATTCACTAACCTCTGCTCTCTCTCTCTACCCCGGCAGCAGTGGGGTGTGTCATTAAATGACAACCTAGCCGTGGATACATGGATGAAAAAGCTCCAGAACGTAGCCACGGCTTGGAAGGCAGCACTCGAAGGAACAAAGAGACCACTTAAATGAATGGAGAATCCACTGACATTAATAACTTCCTGTGCTACACGGAGTTACAGAGAAAAATGGAGACGGGAAAACAGGAAAACAGCTCCCTGTGCAATTCGATGACTGTTATTGACCCAGAGCAGATGAAGAAGAAGGAGGAGAAGAAGAAGAAGAAGAAGAGCAAAGGACAATTTACACATCAAAACAGAGGCAGATGTTGACAGTAGCAAACAGAGCCGAGCCCACGGGCTGCACGCTCGGTACGCCACACAACACACAGTGTTCAGTGTGTGGGGTTGCGGGGAGATGGAGATAATTGTTTATTTGATAATAAACAATAATCACAGACGCACAAACACACAAACACACTCACACATCTGGAAATTGTGTTTGGATTGTGGGAGGGAACAGAAGGACACTTTCAACTCTGCACAGACGTCCATATGTCCCAGCAGGACGCCCACGTAGTAAAGTGTTTATTGGGATATATTTTTAATACAGAAACAGAAATGACAGCGATAGGGATGAATGATTATCAAACATCGATCACAGATGATCAATCCCTAATCCACCTGAAGGGTCTCTTTAGGTAACTGTTAAGTCTGAGTATGGCTGAATGTTGGCATTAACTTGTGTATCGTAGCTCTTTTTCAGGCCTTAAATGTATTTTTGGAAAATAAAATTCAGGATCAAAGACTCGAAGGTTGGAACACCACAATAAATCTGGCAAATATCATGTTCTTGTATGTTCTTGTATAGGTCTTTTTTGGTTAAAAAAGTTAAATATAGCAAAATTTATAGTAGAATATTGTCAATTCTTATTTCAGTGTCTGGTTTTTTTTGTATTGTAATTTAACTTCTTCTTCTTTTTGTGTTTTTGCCATGTTTATGAGCCGCAGTGATATTGAAATTTCCCCAGGGTGGGCTTAATAAATAAAACTATTTATTGTGAATTTAACAATAACGGTATCTTATACGACAGAGGTTCTCAACCGGTGGTCCTCAGAGGTCTTGCAAGTGGACCATGACAGCGACTTCAGTAATGTCATTTTAATGCCACAAGCCCCAATAATATTTTATTGTTTTTATTTGTACAATCTTTTTATTTTATTTCTTGTTTGAGAATAGAACTCTGTGAGAGTGGATTTTTACACTCTGTCACAGCTGAAGAATAAGTACAAGCCTGGGCTGGAGACAGAAAACGAGCACAGAAATATCTCTAATAGGCAAGAAAAAAAAAATGTCTGCCGCCATCACAACCCACCACATCGGATCTCCTCTGGTCACTGGTGGACCAGGGGACAAAACGGGTTGACAACCCCCATTATATGCCATATGAAATAACCCAAGACACACTTGACTCTCGAGTAACTAAAGCAGAAATAGATAAATTATTGAATATCGTACCAAATAATTCATCCGTGGGGATCAATTGATGTTCCAGTTTTTGTACTAATATTCTCTTTCAGTTGCGATTACACATAGATTAATACACATAAATTTGCCGATCAGGCAGTTCCACACCCTCCATGTACCTGTAGAATGAATGAATGAATAAGACATCATCGTCATAGCAACAAAAAAATAAATAAACCAATAATTATAACAAAAAATAATAGCTGCCCTGAGAATGAATTCCTTCCTGTTGCAACAGTGTGACTGGTGCTTGTGTGCATCCCTTTCAGAGAGAGAAGGTATTCATCTCTCATCCAACATACACGGTCTCCAGGTGACGGCGTTTTCTGCCGGTTGTTGGTGTGCCAATTCCATCACGGAAGGCCCCAGTCACTGAGGTGTCTGAGGAAGAATAAAGATATACTGCAGAGTGAGATTATAACATAAGCGAGTTTCAATCCCCGATCCCTAGAAAGGCATTTGAGAGAAGTAGAGGGGAAACTAGAAAAGATTAACAATAGGAAGAGCAAGAATAACAACACAGAGCCGTAGCTACTGCAGCGTAGCCATTTTTTCACGTCTGAGTGATAATATATAAAACATACACTCTATAAAGCCAAACTGTGAAGACTTTCAATTGGGGAAATATACAGATATATAATTTAAAGGTATGAATGGGGTGTAATATTATTATTAAGAACAATTTCTAAGATCAAATTTGAATATATAACGATAACCTGTTCAGAGAAATATCTTATATGGTCAATATAATCAGAATTATGGGAAAATATCACATTCGTGTACGTAAGTGAAAAAATCAGAAACCCTCAGTAGCTTTTTAATTAAAAAAATGAAAGATTAATTTAGCTTCTCTACTAAAATTAACACATTAGCAAGTCATAAATTTGTGTAAAAACATATAAAAAAATGTTGGCATTCTGATTAAGACCGAAAGTGACTGTTTTGTTTGTTCAATTATCGAGTAAAAACTGCCTTTGAGGTCAGCAGTATGTCAGCTACCGTGGGATGTGTTTTTTTTTACTTTTACTTTTACTTTTATTATAACTGTTTTATCATTCATGAATGTGTCCTTGGAACAAGAACCAGAGATTTCTTGTCTTTGTTTTTGTAATGTTATTGTTTGGAGAAATGCAATTTGTACATTCCCGTGAGGAATTTTATTGAATGAGTTTTTCGTAAAGTTTCATTAAAGTAAAAAAGGACATAGTTCACGGTGATTGGTAAAATATCTGTTATTAGTTTTATGTCCCTTAGTAAGATGTTCATCAGTTGAGAACCCTTTACAGAGAAGCCTTTTGACCATATTTTGTCACATGACACTTTGTAAGTACCACAATCTGTGTTTTTCTACCAATTTGTTGCATAATTGGCCTGAAATAGCTGGAGCTGTTTATTTTTGAAGATATTTATATTTTTTTTCTAATATATTATATAAGAAAAAAAAAATCATCAATACTTCGAAGATTACATTTGATCACAATAGGTGGTTCAGCTTGACATCCCTGCTTCCAATGACAGTCCCTTTCCAGATGCCATGAGAGGGTCAACAGTGTACACGTTAAAATCCACCACCACAAAAATGTTTATGAGCCCTCCTGATGGGTTGTTGTTGTTGTGATGTACTGCTTGAGTCCAGGTTTTGCTTTTGTAGTAACCATCTGTTCCTGTATTCACAGGTTCTGATGGGTGTGGCTCACAGATTTACAGGATGCACGTATGGAATCAGACAGCCGCTGGTCCCAAAACTTATCCTCCACCGAATCATGATGGAAGATAATATCATATTACACAGATCCATTATTTGTAGCACAATAACGCAGCGTCCCACAGCACGTTGAGTGAACGTTCTCTCATTACACTGAAACAACCACAGATCATATCTTAATGCTCATGTACACAAACAGCCTAATACTGATGGCTTTAAAAAGCTTTGATAATTAACGGTGCATAATAAATCTTTATGAATACCGATCACGCTGTTGCAGTTTGCCGTGTTTAATATTCTATCTGGGAATGTATGCAGAGTTCAATTCCGTCTAACTTAGCCTCCCTCACCTATTTTGTAAATGGAGCCCACCCTACACTCCTTCACTGTGGTGAACAGGCAGGGCGCTACACCAGGGGCTGTAGCCACACCGCAAATCTGTCCATCCAACAATTATTCTTAACTGTAAAGCAATACACACCAAAGTCAGAAAGACTTCTCAATCGGAAGTTAAAATTTGGGATTTTCTAGAAAGCACCTGAACTCACCATTCGTCGATGAGAAATATGACTTTTCGCTGGAAACAGAAGAAGTTGATCCACGATGTGATGGGACTTCTATGTTTTTGTCATACGTGCACTAATTTCTTTAATTATCTCTGGCAAAATTCAATTAAAACCCAATTTATCAAATGTGCTGTGTGCCATATTTACTTTTAATTAAAACAAACCCCTGAAACTTCCTTATGATGTAACTCTAAAGTCATGAAATTATTTCATTAGTACCCCCACCTATTGGTCTCACCCACTCCTCAGCACCGGTAGAGTAAAAAATTTTGCGTCGTGCCTGGAGGTGAATGTTTGTCCATGAATGATTTGCTCCAAATAGACAAATCTGTAATCTAGTCAATTTTGTGATATTCAAAAACAAAACAAAGAAATTCTACTGTGTCCTACATCCTCTGTTGGCTGTGATAAATTATTGAAGAGGCTCTGCTTCTCTTGTCTGTTCTGAAGACTCACCATTGATATATTCAGTTTCTGTGAATCCCCTCACCTGTACGGCTGGCACTCTGTGAGCATAAACTCTCATAAGATACTGACACACTGCCATGCTTTGTAGATGTAAACACTCCGGGCACCTCCCAGACAGCCATGCCGCTCAGTTCTGCTGCTGTTTTGAAACCATTTTTCTGCGTCTATGGAATTTCAAATTCTATTATTAATAGGGCCGTACATAAATACTTTATTTACAGAAAGAAAATATATTATATAATATCATATCAATAAATCACAATACATTCAGAATTCAGCTGCACAGTTGCTCAGGCACTCCCTCACCAGAGAACACCCATCCTTCAAGACCTTCACTGCCTCCCAATACAGCGGCAAATCCACTTCCAGATCCTCCTCATCACAGACAAAGCTCTCAATAATCCAGCCCCCCATATACCTGACAAACCTCCTCCCTACCCAATCCCCCGCCCGCCATCTCCGATCAGCTGATGCCAACCTCCTGACCCCCATCATCAGGACCAAGCGCAGTACTTTGGAGGGGGACGGAGCTTTCGACCATTGCTGCCCGACCCTGTGGAACTCAGAATCTCAGACTCACTCCCTGCATTCCAAAATAAGCTCAAAACCAAAAAGGCCCACAATATCAGACTCCCTGTGCCTATCCAGAACTGAAATAAAACACTCCTCAGAACTATTATTTTATATACTTAATTATTTATTTTTGTCATTACTATCAATGTATGTAACTTATGTATAAAGTATCTAAATATTGTAGAATTTTATGCTTATTTTACGTTATCCTGTCTTTGAACTCTGTATATAATGTACTCTGTATAATGAATTAATCTAATCTAATCTAATCTAATATAATATATTCTACATATATACAGAGAGAGATGGACCTAGATTAGTAGAGCCTGTACTTAACATTTCTACTGGTGTACTTATTAAAGCCAGACAAAGGAATTATTTCACAGCATTGGATGACAATATATGGTTTTGCGCGCCGTGGAGGAAAATTGCCAGAGAAACATTGTAAACAAACAAAAACTTTTTCCTGTGTTTAGTTACATCTGAAGCTGTCATTGCATTGATCAGCATCAATTCTCTTTCCTCTGTAATCTGTCTGCTGTCTGGACGAGACTCAGAAACGCTCCATTGTCCTTACATCTCTCCCACAGCATTTGGGTTTGCTTGATTTTTTTTTCATATACAGCAAACGGACAGTTTACGATGATTTATTTGTCAGATTTCTTTGGTTTTTGTTCACTTCGCAGTCAATATAGCGTTGACGTGCCGTCAAAACGTGACAAATTGTTGTCTGATGATTTCGATCCCATCGGTTTACACAGAAGGCCCAAATCACTGATTTCATCACAATTTTCATCTTCTTCAAGTATAATAGAGGAAAGTAGTTGTGAATGTGCAGTTTGAATTTAAATGAAATATTCTCAACAAAATCTACCCATCAGATACCTAACGTGAGAAAAAGTCATTTAGCTGTTGATGCTAATTTTGCTAGAGTATCAAAGGTATTTTTTTAAATAACTGTACTTAAGTTAGTAGTACTTAAGTATAATTCCAATAATTTCTCATCCTCAGTGACATTCATACCTTGTGATACTCTTCAGATTACCAAAATTATAAACTCATCCAACACTCCACACATCTTTACAGATAATAGCAACAATAGCAACCTACATTAAAGTCACCTATTTTCTAACAATCAGCAAATCTGTAGTAAAGTAAATATTTATACTCCAAAAGTACAAAGTCTCCCTAAAACATACAAAAGTACTGTGGTGAAGTAATTTATGAATTAATTTGTGAAGTAGTTTGTTTATTTTAATGTTACATTTGATCTCCATAGATTTTGTGACCCCTGGATAAAAAAAATTAAAACTCATAATCAGGGACTTTTATTTGGATTGTGCTAGTTTTATTCACTTTATGGCATAAACGTGATGTTGAGTGCATGGAGGTTAAATCACCTAGACAAAAAAACATGGCTGTTGCAGCTCTAATATCCATACATTGATGTATATAAAGAGTGGGAGTGGGAGGAAGAACGGTTTCAGAGTGAGAATGTCAGACGGAGCTTTTGCCTTCAGAGTAAAACAGGAGCTGAGACAACTCAGAGCAACAAAAGTTGAAGGACAGAGTTGGGTTTCCTTTAAACTGTATGGTTATAAGATTGTGAGTGTAGAGGAAGCTTGGCCGGCCAAGGACCACGTTTAAGTGCTGCTGAAGTTTGACGAGGGTGAGAAAAACAGAAGTTTATAAAGAAACAATAAAGACAGCATAGGGTTTGCCAGTGTGTCTGAGCGGCAGAAGATATGGTTAATATAACTAGTACCCAGTAACCAGTACCCTGTAACTAATGCCCTGTGACAAGTGCCCGGCAACTAATGCCCAGTAACGACTGCCCTGTAACGACTGCCCTGTAACGAGTGCCCTGTAACGAGTGTCCTGTAACAAGCGCCCGGTAACTAATGCCCTGTAACAAGTGCCCGGTAACGAGTGCCCGGTAACTAATGCCCTGTAACGAGTGCCCTGTAACGAGTGCCTGGTAACTAATGCCCTGTAACGAGTGCCCTGGAACGAGTGCCCTGTAACGAGTGTCCTGTAACAAGCGCCCGGTAACTAATGCCCTGTAACAAGTGCCCGGTAACGAGTGCCCGGTAACTAATGCCCTGTAACGAGTGCCCTGTAACGAGTGCCCGGTAACTAATGCCCTGTAACGAGTGCCCTGGAACGAGTGCCCTGTAACAAGTGCCCGTTAACTAATGCCCTGTAACGAGTGCCCTGTAACGAGTGCCCGGTAACTAATGCCCTGTAACGAGTACCCTGGAACGAGTGCCCTGTAACAAGTGCCCGTTAACTAATGCCCTGTAACGAGTGCCCTGTAACGAGTGCCCGGTAACTAATGCCCTGTAACGAGTGCCCTGTAACGAGTGCCCTGTAACAAATGCCCGATAACGTGTACCCTGAAACTAATGCCCAGGTAATGTTTTTAAACTTTCAAACTCAAACTCAATGTAATGATTACGAGTGTTGTGGGAGTAAAGACAATCAAAACCGCAAAAGCGTACCTTGTGAACGTTCGGCTTCCGCTGACGAAGGCTGAAACAGAAATTCCTACAATCCCGGCAAGAATCCTTTTAATGTACTGTATGTTATGTTGTGAATAATAATGATAACTTTATTTTTATCGCACTTTTCATACAGGAAATGCAACTAAAATATAATAAAATGAACATTAATGTAAAGAATTAAGATAAAATAAAATTAATGTAAAAACACATCAAATAAAGTAAAATAAAATAAATTAATATAATAAACAAATTTGGCTGAGAGATGAAATTGTTACCTTATGACAACTCAAAAAAGGTCTCACCTCAGTTGAGGTTGAAGTAAAAACACGTATACACATATATGTGTATACACTTCCCAGATGCGATTGCGATAAAACCAAAACGAACCAGAAATTGGTTTTATTTTGTTCGCTGATACAATGATGAAAATAAAAAATAGTGTTTAAATATCGATGCTCGTTGTACAAGAAATTCTAGAAACATAACATAAATACAAACTGAGTTGAAAAAAATGAAGAGAATCTGCATTGATTGAAGTTGTTCTTTCCAAAAGAGGGATGAGACAAATGATGCAGATGGATGGAAGAGTTTAAAGAGAGAGTTTGGAGGTGGAGGGTGGGGATGGTCATGTCTGGAAATAGAACCAAAAGAGCAAAAAAAAAAAGTTTCAAAAGGCACTACCATCACTACAGCGTCGAGCATCCACAGTCTGGAAATTCCCCTCATAGATATTTTATGGAGCGGAAAACATTTGATGCAACCTCACTGTTCTGGCCAGAACCGAGAATGGAAAAGAGCAAAAGATGAGCGACAGAGGGAGAGTTATTTTTGTCTAATGGAATTTTAACGAGGGGCAGCAGAAATCAGGAAACGGCTCAGTCAACTCAGAAAGCAAATATAAAGTCCCATATATGAGAGCTATTGTGGCAAAACACACGTTCTGGTTGGTCCAGCTTCTGAAAATATTTAGCTTGAACTGATATTTTATATATTTTCAAAAGTTCCTCATAAGTCAAGTACGGTAAAATGATGCGTAAAACCGGTCAACCCAAATATTCACTTTAACTGGTGAAAATATTTATCATTTAAACTCTTTCGATGGAAATACATATAACAAGCATAATTTACATACTGTACTTCCTGTCAATATGGTTCCAAATGTGAACTATTTTCTTCTTTGATCCTGTGTTCAGATATAAACACCCTTCAATCATAACTACATTTCTAATATGGCTTACACTGATATGTTTGCATTGACCATCAATGTATAAATGTAGTGGTTATAGTTAGTTATTACACGTGTAAACCTTTTCAGGTTGGTTTAAAAAACTGTGCGTGCGTGTGTGTGTGTGTGTGTGTGTGTGTGTGAGCACGGTTGCATCAATCAGATTATTTTCTTTCTTTAGCCTGGATTCTCTGCACTCATCCATCGATTGTCTTCACTGCTTCTCCCCTTCAGGGTCTCGGTGGGGGTGAAGCCTATCCCAGAGGCCATTGTTGGAAAGGCGGGGTACACGCTTGTCGGGTTGCCAGTGTTTCGCAAGGCTGACACAACAGACAACTCAATCGCACTCCCATTCACTCCTACGGGGAATTTTGTCGTGAGCGTTCAATTTAGGACTCAAACGCAAACGCAGACTAGGAGGCAGAAGATGGAATAGAGAGATTTCTTTCAAAAACGTGCTGTGGAACAGACTTTGGGGTGACGAGGAGAGGCTTGGATGGAGCTGAGATGAACTTGAGGCACAGGCAGAGCCAAAATATTAGCAGGAGTCAGGCGAGCACAAACAACCGCATGGGTGACTGAACGATCTGGCACAGTCTGGGAGGATGAGCCGGGGTTTTTAAACGGCAGGAGTTTGCGGAGTTTATCACTTGATCAGCTGTAGGTGAGGGCTGCCTGGAGGCCATGCTCAGCACACACACACACACACACACGCACACACACACACCACACACACAAAGGAGAGATAGACTGGGGACAAACGAGATGCACAAGAAGGGGGAAAATAACGGGAGAACAGGAGGAAGGAGACAGAGAGAGAGAGAGAGAGAGAGCTGCTGAGTTGGACTCCTGTCTCTCAATCCTCACCCACCACGCAGGGCTTGGCTTGGCAAAATATCCAAAAATAATGACAAAGCTATATGTGTGTGTGTGTGTGTGTGTGTGTGTATAGCCTGTGTAATAGCCTGTATAAATTAATTACCCAATTTTGCCTGTTTACAACAGACCTTTTAAATAAACTATTAAGTAAATGTAAACTATTAATCATTTCCTGTTTTACTGATTATATTGTCTTCTCCTATTTGCTTTCATATTTGCTTTTCTTTTTTTTTTTTTTTTTTTTTTTTGGTTAA
>OMNV01000568.1:0-16405 GCA_900303265.1 Brotula barbata
TGGGGTCTGGCTGTGTTCTTTCTCCTCTGTCTGTGTGCGAATGCACAGACGGTTCAGTAGTAATTTGATGTGGTCCCCGGGGACATTTGATGGATTAAAGCTAAGCAGCTCCATTTCGCAGCACCACCTGATCTTCCACTGCCTGTGCCCCATATAAAGGCTGGCGTGATTGCTGATCTCAGCTAGTCTGACAGTCTCTCTCTCTCCCTCTCTCTCGCTCTCTCTCTTTCCTTCCTCTCTCTGTCTGTCTCCATCTCTTCTCTTCCTCACTGGCCCCTTAAGCCTGCTGCATCACAGGAGCTATCCAGTGCTGAACAGGATCGTTTTTATTTTTTATTTTTTTATTTTTTTGAGGGAAGCTGGGGGAGCCATAGAGTATCACACAGCATTGCCGTCAGCCTTGTTCTCCACTGGTTTCCATTTTGTTTCTTATCTTATGTTTTGGACTGTTGTCGTTACATTGACCACAAGGATTACCGTCAAGCCAGTTCAGCTCGCGTGCTTTTTCAGAGGGTCTTTTTTTTCTTTTCTCATGCGTTTTTCTCAGCTCTGTGTTTCCATCCATTGAAACATGCCCCGTTCATTTTTGGTGAAGAAAATCAAGCTTGATGATTTCTCTTCATCCAGCGTGGCCACCTCCAATCATCATCACCACCTGGATGACTCCTTCACTTTTGCACGCTCCATCACAGACTCAGTGACCAGCCTTGGGGTTCGTCTCAGTGAGAATGGTGAGTGAACATACCTCCAGTCTGCCCCTGTCCGGTGGTAGTTAAAGATGTGCTCTGCTGTTGATTTAATCTCGCCTGACGTTTCCACGGTTAGCACAGATTGCATCCTCTTTTGTTTAGTTCGGGGTGATTTTCTTCTGCATCGGCTGGTAACATACCCATACAGTGTCTAAATTACCGTGAGAGGTTTCATGCAGCTAGCTGATTTTTTGCATCAATATCTCACATAATCCTCATCACAGCCACCCCACCCCCATCACCATGCTCCCAGACTTTTGTTTTTTGACTCCAGGAAAGGACAGAGACAATTCAGGTCACTGCTACGGATTATCTTATGTAAATAGGGAACAGAACGTGTGTCTAATCAGTAGAGGCTTCTGTTTTGTATTTCTATTTAGTGTGCAAAAACCCCACTTAATGATGAACACGTATAACCTGACTTCACGTGGTCAACCTATGCACTAAAAAGATCATGAAAATGAGAGATGAGTATCGGATGATACATTTGTCCTTAGCTGTTATTGTCCTTGAGTTCCCATCACGGTCCGATCCTCCCGTGCCCCCCTCTTCCCATCCAAATGGAACATGCATGCTCTCCCCACCCCCATCACTCCACTACATCTTTCTCTTCCTTCCGGGCATTTGAAAGCTAGCAGGGGTTAGAGTTTCAGTCGTGCAGGCCTATTGCTGCCACAAGAGACATCAACACACTGTACAGTATAGCCAGGAGGTGGGGAGTGAAGGGAAGGAGAAAAAGGAGACAAAAATGCTTGGGGCAGCATTGAGAGGAATCACGTGACAGAGGTTGTACAGTAAACATGAAGAAAGGCACATAGCTGCACGGTGGTCAACACATAGACCAACATGAGCTCAAGTCGGTGCTGAGAGGCGACCTTCACTTTCATAGTCCGCTTTAAGCTCGCCGCTTCCATTTTGTGGCCATGTTTAGAGGACCATATGTGTGTCTTTGTTATGATTTGTTATGGTGTTTTCACAATGAGAGAAGCTTCACAGTTCACAGCTAAATGGTGCGATGATGCCCACCTGTTATTCAACCATGTTATTAACAGAGCTCTGTGAATTTTAGATGATCAGGATTAGTAGCATTTACGAGTCCAGAATGGTCTGGGTGGTTTGTTTAAATAAAGATACTTACTGGCTAAAAACTAGAAAATTATGACAACAACCAAAGACATACTAAAAACATGCTTCACGCGTGCTTTAGTGCAGAATTATAGAACATTTTTACAGGCTTATTTTACAACTTGGATTGAATGCTGGCTGGGTTCACTGCTGTAGAACTTTATGTGATTATGGAGCAATCCATCTGTGTTATTATTCTATTGTCCCCGAATCTTTTGTTAAACACCATAAAAAATAAGCATTACATTAGGAAGAAGAAAAGAATGATAAGGCACTGACATCGGCGTTGACAAAGGCATTTAATTTCAACAAAAGAAATGCCCTTTTCATGCTGAGTCAAAAAGGCAAAATAAAAGAATCCTCGGCATGGCAGAAATACCTAGCATCAGCACTTTTGCTGTGCCAAGAGATTTTCTTTCCCCCCATTGTGGAGACATTTGACTTGAGTGTCTGTCGAACAACAAAGAGGGGTGGCTGAGAGGGTCCATTAATTACATGCTTGCTTTGCATTAGAGAAATGAGTCTATGAGCTGTAAAGGCTGATACAGCTCGAGCCCTAAATGATGAGCTCCTTGTCTGACCTTGGGTAATTGAAACATATTAAACAACTCTGCACGGATGTGTTTGGTTTAAATAGAAAATCTGCCTTAACAAAATAAAGGCCGTGTTGTTTTGTGCCCCTGAAAAGTCTACACTGTGACTGATATAATTACTAATAATTCACATTCAATAATAATAATAATATAAATAAAAAAAAAAAAAGACAAGATAATTATGAGGTCATCATTTTCCATGGTATTTTTAAAGCAAGTGTTCCTGACTCAACACTGTGCACGCGATATAAAACAGAGGCCAACTAGTGCAGCATAATATTGTGTGTGCGTGGCCTTGGTGCCTCCGTGTCCCTGCGTGTTATGGTCGAGTCTTTGACAAAGTGGGTGTGTGAGCGGAAACCCTTGGGAATGGGAGACGGTGTAGTGAGAGAGCACTTGAAGAATTTCCTAATGGCCTGTTTCTTCAAGACACTCCAGCGTGCCTGCTGCTGCAGACAGGTGACCCTCTTCACAAACAATGTGGGGATGTTGTTCCTTTCTGACGCCACAAATCACATCCAGTTCAAGTCTGTCCTCAAGTGCACCGTGCACAATAAACTATTATTGTATGTCGCAGATACTCAATCAGTTCCGTGCGCTATTCCCATCTTCCCTGGCGCTCGCACTTCTAACGGCTGCACTATTTCACAGATGATAGCCTATTGATCAGTTCAAAACTTTGAATTTCATTAAAAGCAGTCAATACCTAATTTCCACTGCTTGCTGCACACACTGCTTAGGAATGAATTTTTTCTGCAGTTATGCACTATTTCTCTCGGGGTACAAATTTCACTACATCTTCTATTTGCACTCATGTGTTCATCCTATCCTATATGATAACCCTGGAGAAAAAGTACATTCAGAATTCATTGGGCTGCTGTATATTAAATTCTGTTTGGATGAGTTTAGCTGCCAGCAAGCCTCTTAGCTCCGTTGGCACTGGGCTGCTTTGGATAGAAAGGACGGACAGGGATGGAAAATGTATCCTGCTGTAATCATGCGCTGAACATTCATGGCTGTGTAAATTGCACGTGCTGTTTTGTGCTCTGTTGTATCACATCTAAACCTGTTTGAGGAGGTCGCGTAAAAACAAGATAGGTAACAAGTTGCTCCAGTCTGGCCTAAAAAAAAACGTCAATGCTCTCAAATCTCAAGTGTTACTTGCTAAAAAAAAATATATATATAACACTTGAAGGAATCAAGCACTTTGGATAAAAATAAATAGCTCCAAATTTAGCATTGTTTGTTAAGTTCAGAGTTGGAGTGTTTTGTTTGACTTATAATGTTTAGAGGTTTGGGTTGGGTGAAAGCCGTAGTACCAGAGATGAAGACAAAAAGAAGTAATGCATCTTCTTTCACTAACGATTTCTTTGATGAGGTATTGTTTGGTGTTCATTCTCCACACTGCAGTTGTCTTAAATGCAGCAAAGCGAATCCTGTTTTCCTGCATCACCGCAGTATTGTGTACATAACCTGTGCGTTTTGGAAAAATGCAATTAGCTCTGTGCTGCAATTCTTTCGCCATTTCATCAAGGGCAGTCATCCAACACGATAATCACGTAATCACCACCATGTCACTGTGCCCTTATCCATCACAACCCCTGGCCAACTGTACTTGCGTGTGTCTCTTTCCCAGGCTACATCCAGGATTACATCACGCCATCTGTATACCAGGGGGAGAAGAAGATGGAGCACAAGCTGGCTTCACCAGTGTCAGACCCCCTGTACACCCAGGTGAGCAGCGGCGAGGAGTACTGTGACCCCGACCTGAAGCACCCCGACAGCCCCCAGTCTGGCATGACAGCCAGCGGCTACTACAGTGGTGAATCGGAGGCCCTGGCCGAGGGTTACACCATAGATGCCTTCTTCATCTCTGATGGGCGCTCGAGGCGGAAGGGAGACGGTGAGAGTCGTGCAGGGAGCTTGAGAGATGGCGCTGTCAATGCGGTGGCTCAGGAGAGGGGAGCCGGTACGCCTCGCCACACCTGCAACGAGTGTGGAAAAACGTACGCCACCTCCTCCAACCTCAGCAGACACAAGCAGACACACCGCAGCCTGGATAGCAAGATGGCCCGCAAGTGTCCCACCTGCGCAAAAGTGTACGTGTCCATGCCCGCGTTAGCCATGCACATCCTCACCCATGACCTCAAGCACAAGTGCGATGTGTGCAGCAAGGCCTTCAGCCGGCCGTGGCTGCTTCAAGGTCACATGCGCTCGCACACGGGGGAGAAGCCCTTTGCCTGCGCCCACTGTGGCAAAGCCTTTGCTGACCGTTCAAACCTCCGCGCCCACATGCAAACACACTCTGCCTTCAAGCACTACAGATGCAAGCGCTGCAATAAGACCTTCGCTCTCAAGTCCTACCTGAACAAGCACTATGAGTCAGCTTGCTTCAAGGGCTCTGCAGACGAAGACGACTCTGGATCAGAAAACTAACCGTGAGAGAGAAGCAAAATTTGGGACCCCTGTTGTCGGTTCTCAACCAATAACCCTGTTCACTCTGCCCTTCATGCCTTTTTTCTTCCCTTTTTTTAGAAAGCAATATTTTCACTGAGATTACATGAACTCTAATGATTATGGCAAAGACAATTTCAAAAGATGCTGGATTTTTTCCCCTGCACAGTAGCTAATCGTCCACAGAAACTTACAATCAAACAACCTTCCCCCAAATACAAACTGTAGATGATAGTTATACACAAATAACTAACGTGCGTGCACACAGACGTGGGCACACACTTGTACACAAACAGACATGTATGCAGATACACACACTCACACATCCACTCATTTACACTCACACAATTATATATGAGGCCTGGCATGTGAATTTTTATCAATGACTATAATGATATTGATATCAATAGTAATAATATTTAGATTCCTGATATTTTATAGCAAATAGTATGATAAAAGAACAAAAAAAAACATAAAAAGGGACTAACAGTGTTCTTTTGTTTTTTAGAGACAAATGACCTCTTGTATTTTTATGCTGCTTTTTATTTGCTAAGAATTGAATTCTTTTGCAACTGCCAACATGAACTTTTTATGAAAATGTGAACTATGACAGTATTTGCAAAAAAGGGAGATCATTTTAAAAGGTAAAAGACAAACCCTTTTTCCACACCAATGTTTCAATTCAACGGATGTTATTTTTCTATTTGATTTTTCTAGATTTATTTTTTTGTGCTTATTATTCCTTGTTGATCAAAGGCATCTTTGTAACTGTGGGTATTCAAACAAGTGAAATCTTCAGTTTAATGAATTACATAAGCTATATGAAATCATAGGCCATAGGTCATTCAATTCAACAGTGATTTTGAAAACGGGCCTGTTGAACAGGCTGTCACGCACTCCGTCAGATCAAATTCATATTGTCATCCTGATGCACAGACTTGGACAAAAACACTGAGAGTCAGACCAAATGATTTATTCGTAGAAGTGCCACGTGTGGTGACTGTCTATAGCAATGAAAACTCTCTTAGTTCTTCCCCCACCGTGGCGGCTTTCATTTTACGGTGCATCGTCCAGTCTTATTGAGCAATCTACATCCAGTGATTGAGGTGCTCCTCCTCCTCTTCCTCCTCCAATGTTACCTCAGAGTGAAGGTATGGACTCACACACCCTCAGTTACAAAGTGACACTCGAATCATTCTGTTTGTCTGTTTGTACGTCGCTCATAGCTCTGCCCATGGGTTTGAAGCGTTACCATCTATTTATCATGTAAATACTTCATTTATCTATTTATTTATTTATTTATTTATCTATTTATTTACTTACATTATTTTTTTTCCGTGTATTTATCGAAGACTTGCTTATTTCCGATGATCATGTATTTATTTATTTATTTATTGTTTATAATTAAGTTTTAAAAAATGAACATCCATTGACCTTGTAAGATGCTGCTGATCTTCAAAGAAAGTGTTTATATGCATGAAACTGTAGAGAGTCCGAGGGACTTAGTTTTTTCTTTAAAAAGAGGAACAATGTACAGAATCACAGGTAAAGAACTTCAAACGAATGAATGAATGCAGATTCCTTTTGTTTCATGGCAATAACTTTACTAACACAGCAATTGACATGTGTAACAATCACAGCTGTCCTGTTTTCACTTGATTTAGGGCAATAAAAAGGAATGATGAACATGAAAGCACTAAAATATTCTCCATTTTAATGTTTTCAGAAGTCCACTGCCTCCACACAATAAGAGATTTCAAAACGTTTCGTCTTTAAATCTCAGGCAATAAAGCGTGCATCTTGATATCGACCCCAAAATGTAACACGATCCATTTGTAAATCATAAGCTTGTTAAAAAACAGTGTAGGTAGGTTATCCAGCAACTCTAGGTTTTCGACGATCCGACAGCAATAATAATCTGAGCGGTGCAGCAACCAGGATGGAATCCTATATACAGCTTTTCCGACGCTGCTAAAATAGTTTGGAATCATTTGGTTGGTCTTTTTCCTTTTTAAATTTGTTTACAGCCTCTTTTCAGGAGCAACCGTGTTTTTAAAAATCTCATCTGGCAGCTCAAAGGAAGGTGCACTGTAACTAGACTGCTAAAGAAACATCACACAAAAAGATCACAACTACGCATTTATGCCGCCGACACAAGAGGGAATTTAAATAAAGCTAAAGTCAAAGTCACCACGGCTCCCAAATTACAAGTCTTTGATGCATCAAGGGAGAAAATGTTGCTGAGGCAACAAAAGGTTCGGTCGTTATCAACGTCCAACCAGCACTAATGGAAACCATCTTGACGTGAAGTGTTTTGGTAGAGGGGGTTTTCGTGGCTGTTGTAATAGAATGACGTGCTGTTATGCACCTCCAGCTCTCCCATTATTTGTCCCTGCCTCCCATCCCATCAGAATCTGCCTTCGAACAGACGCACGGAGGATAGGATGTGCCGAAGTGGGATTGGCAGAGGGTGGCAGAGTGTGGGAGGATAACAGGTGTTTGCAGACAGACTGCAGATAGGGAGCGTAATTGAGTCGGTGAGCGACCTCCAAGGGGAAGGTCAAGCACCAGCAGGCAAATGCACTGTCAGCTATTTGCATATTCCAAATGGATGGCGCGATCACGGTAATGCTGAGCATGCCGTTAAAAAACAAAACTGAGAAGAGGAGAGGAAAATAGGAGTTCCTGCTCTGTTTGTCCGACCTTCCCTCAGATTTCACCGACATCCTGTCAATGGCGGCCTAAGTGCTACAGCTGAATCACTGCATGAGAGCATCCAAACCACCTGTCTCCTGATTAACGTGCAGTGCACACAATTTGGCACAGTGCTGTATCAATGCAGAAACCATTTCCAGCCGAAATGCATTATTGTTTGATTTTACACCTACGCCTGGTGAATGCGTTGTAATTTGGCATAAAAAACAAAACAAAAACAAAAACGTATCAAGATCATCATAAACATGTCAAAATCAGCGCGTTTCTATCAAAAGTGTTGCAGATCGTCCGCGGAGTAATTAATCATCACAAAAGAGGCACAGTTTGATTCTGATTGTGAACATACTTCTTATTATAAACTTAGATTATAGGGAAACATTGTTCCTCTTTAATGATTTTGTAAATATCTTTGTAAATATATCACAGCAATAATATGACAATGCATGTAGACATTTAATTGCTCTTTTCTATCCATGTTGTCTTTTTGTTAAAAAAGACAAATACAGGTACCAATTAAAGTCTTGGATGGCAATGTGAATCAGGGAGTGTCTTGATTAAAAGCTATCTGTTGTAAGTTATAAACAACACTTCAAACTCTGTGTATTCTGGAAGATTTGATCATGTTCTGTATGATTTTCTGTTCTTCTTTTCTTTTATTTGTGTGCCCGGCTTGGCTGCGCAATGAAAAGTGCCAAAAAGTATGATTTCCATGACAAAAGCCTTCAACATATGGTTGGCTGCCTGAAACCTTCCATATGGTCCTCAAAAAAAAAACTGATTAAGATTTCTCCACTTTCTTTCTCACACTCTCTCTCTTTATCTTTCTATCTCTCTGTTACAGCCGAGTATGAAGAAACTTAAAGCCATGATTGCTGAGGGGTGTTTTGATCTATCTTGTACTGCTACAATTAATAATGATGAAAACATAGCAATGATAAAGTTAATAAAAACAATAGCACAAGGAATCTAAGGGGCCCTTCTTGTTTCTTATGAAATCGTTGATGTTAGTGGGAAGGGTTTTTTGACACACACGCACACACACAGACACGCACACCCGCGCACGCCCATGCAGATGTTAGTTGACAGAGCATAAACAGGCCAACCTGCTTATTCCATGATTTACTGTATACACTCTAAAAAGCTTTCTTGCACTTTTCCCACTAAAAATACATGTACTGTATAAATCATGCCGAGGACAACGGCGAGGATGGAATCTGTCCTTATTCAACATTAATTCACTGAGTAACTGTAGTTACAATAATAATGTGACATCAGCTGTAGCCTCCCCTGTCAATGTTTTAAGGATTTGGTGAGAATTAATATCTGTTTACCATTTTTAAATTCAGCACTGCAAATCTGGAATGCTCAAAATGCCAATATTCATTGTTTTTCACAGTTTCTGTCATCAACTGCAGAGAACAGAAACGGTCAGAGGAGCTGACAATGCCAATACAGCTTTGACTAAGATTTTCTGCGATGTCCGTGAGATCAAAAGCAGAAGCATCTGTTCCACCACTATTAAGCCCTTCCTGGTCATTAAATTTTAATGGAACATTGATTTTGTGCTGGAACTATTCTTTCTGAGTGACTCAAAAGCTGGAGAAAAATATAGAACAAAATAAAAATGAATCATGACAGCGGACAGGGATTATTATTCTGGGGGTTTTCTTGATTGGTTTCCAGGGAATATACAACACTTGAATTCAATCGCTCGTGTCCTTCAGTGTCCTCCAGCAGCACACTGGCAGTATAATGAGACAGCAGGCAGAGCCAGGACTCAGACAAGACACTTTGCTGTACAATCCTCTGTTCCTAGCCAGCTGAAGGGGGGTGGTGGTGATCGCTACCAGCCACTTTTATGCAAGTTGAGTCACGAAAAGCAACCAAATAATCGGCAAACTTAATGACAAATATGTTGCCTTTTCATTTCTACGAGTCAAATGACAAGTTTACGACCAGGTGTTGATTCAACAGCAACAGTGCTGCGGATGACGATCTTCTACATTAACATTCATGTGCAACGCTCACTCAAACTTTAGCCTGGCAGATGTTGCCCCTTATCAGATTTTATGATGAAAGTAAATAACTGATTTCATTACATGGCAATGGACTGTAAAATGAGGACCCATGCAATCCAATTACATCACCCATGGGTGTGCTGTGTGTGTGATCAGCACAGGGAGGCAGGTAGAGAGACCGTGGCCCCGCATACAGAGCCCTGCATCATTCCACTGCACGGCAGGCATCTTTTTCTGCTTATACACACACACGCACACACACACACACACCACACACTCGTTCTGAGCACAGGAAGTAAATTATAGAAAACAACTTACAAAATCGAGCGTGCTCCACTTACACTTCAAAGATACTGACCTGAGAACGCCATCATCTTTTCAATGACTGTCAGAGAGAAAATCTATCTACCCTCTGATGGAGTGAAGGGTTATTACAAGGTTACAGCACGGATCCACATTCAGCAGCACACACACGGCTATTAAACCAACCAGGGCGCAGGAAGTCTTTTATGATTATCATATCATTAACAGGAAATCCACATGCTCAACTGCCACAGCTTTATTTTCCCTGGATTGTGGGCTAGAAGTGTGTGCAGTGATTTAAACCGTTATTCTATCACAGACACTTTACATGACACACAACATGTCATGTTTGCAGTGAGCAGAACTACCAATATTTACTCTGCCACTCTGATCCATTCAGGCCTTTGCTCTGACCCTTCCCATACATCTGGCGCCATCTCTTGGTTGGTCACCTACTTTCAACACGAGCAATTTGACATTTTGACAATTTGACAACTTTGTTTGTTGAAGATGCTGCCGTCATTTTGACAGATTAATACGAGCTAAAGGCAAAAATGTGAAAACTTGAAATCCATCCTGATGGAAAGCTCCATTCAAACAGTGCCCTTGTTATAGCCAGCATCTGTGCTTACTGACCGAAGTCCCTCTCAGTATGAGGATATCAACACCACTCGGTTCAGTCAGGGCCAACCAACTGTAACTGCCCCTTTAAGAGCTAACAGTTTGTCTTTGCATATTCTACATCACAGGAGAGAGATGCTCATTAAAAGCGCCTCAATTCCTCACTGTTTCATCAAGTGAGACTGCCAAGCTCTTTAACTCAGTGTTCTTGATGTTTGTGCTGTTTGTGAAAAACCCATCTGTTTCCTCCTCTCTCTGTTGGCAGAGGGTCCACCTCATCCGTATGCTTCCCTTTTTGAAGTCATGTCAAAATCACATTTTCATACATCTGAAATATCCAACTTGTCATCGGCACTCAAGTAAAAGTCAACAGGGGCATTCCTTAAATAGCTTGTCTTTTTTTCCAAATACAAATGTAGACGTGAAGGAGTTACAGATATGAGGTGTTTATCATTTCTTTTACAGAGATATAAACGCCACATTTTCTCTACGGCACATAATGTTGATTTCCAAGCTTGGGTAATTGAAAAGCTGTTATTTTGGTCATGATTTCAGGGCCAAGGTTGGTGTAAATATAAAGAGGATGCACAGTGCTTCATGCTTAATCCACAGATAAATAACCACACTCCAAAGGACCACTTGTACTCTCTCTGAGCGAGGTAGGGAGAACAAATTCATTTCAAGGCAAAGAACATCATTAAACAGAAATCCCATCCTGGGCAGCAATACTGGAAGGAGACTGTGATGAAAATAATTTGAAAGGTTCAGCCAGCAAGAGCCAGCAGTGAATAATCAACATCAGTGAACAAATCACTTACACATTCAGCTGCAAATACAGCAACATCCGCTGCTGCTAAACCGTGTCATGATTTCAGACACATTCATCTATCAAAAAGCTATAGTTTGAAGACTGAAAATCACCGTCAGAGTAATTATCACTTAAAAAGCATGTCAATGTGTTAAAAAAAATTGAAGGCATAAATAAATATAGCTCACTTCCCTGTCGGAAAGCTGGCAGGTAATTTTCTCCAGCTGCTGTAAGTGTGACAATCCCATGGGGACTGAAATCTAATATTAACAGCAAATCATTATGTGGGAACTGTTCTTCCATGACCTGCCGCTGTACCTGTGTGACTAACTCAATCGAAGTAATTGAGATATGTTAGCAACAAGAATGCCGGCCTGCTGTGACAGCAGAGGGTCACACAGAGTGTAGTGGGACTCCAAACACACCTCAGCACTGCAGATAATTTACATGTCTATATGCTTTGACTGACAGGGTCTGTTCCCTTCATATAACGCTGTTTTTGTGATGCTTGATGGAGTGGCTTTTGATTGACAGCAAAGTATTCACTTGAATATGACATTCTAGAAAGAAATGAATGCCCAGGGGTTTTTGTCACTGTACATGTTTACCGTACTGCAATTATTCATTCAGAAACACCAAGTCATGCAGCCAGCTGCACGATTCATGTCTGTGTATTACAAGCTAATTGGAATTTTCTTTTGGTGCTATAACGACCGGTGTTATCGCCAACATTTACGCAAATTCAAAATAGTAATGCTGAAAATACAAAAACACATTGTTACAATTGTGACTGCATTCACTACACTCCAGGCAGCACCTAAAGCACACGATGGTTTCTTTTTAGCTTCATTCTGCAGGGCTATGTGCTGTTACCACTTTTAATGATTACCTACTATATATAGACCTCCTACATGTTTTAACTGGTCCCCATGTGACCAATTAATCAACATAAAAGACGCCACCATTGTGGTTCAAAGTATTTGTAATAATTCAATATAATGGTCTGCCTCTCCTGTCCAAGAAATCACTTTTAATTGTCTAGTTATAAGATGGAGTGGAGCTGTGGGTTGGAGAAAACAACAATCATTCTGTTTCCGCGCTACTGCCACGCATCTTTGAAGCTTTCCACTTACCTGTGCAAAGCTGTGAGCCCGTGACGTCCTTTTTGTAACCACAGCAGCCTGGCTCTTTGAAATCTCTAGAAAAGTAGGAAATGATCAAGCACACTTTGAAGGAAGAAGCTTAATATATAACACACAATACAAAACACTGACCTCATTAAAAACTATTGTCACCAAAGGATTCTGGGCTTAATGTAGCTCTTGACTAATTGCCGCAGTGAATTTTAATGAGGAACGGTTTGACCATGAAGTTATCTTACAAAGGGTGTGTAGCACATAAGCAGCTCAAGGAAAGTTTGTGTTTGTTTTGAAACATTCTATGCCATCAAAAACACGACAGCCACCTCCAAGACTGGCCTGCTTGTATGACAATAAGCCTTCTTTATATGATAGCGGACTGGGTTCCGCGTGTTTTCACTTACTCTCAATTAAAAATGAGATACTTGGTCATCACTGTGACAGTACAAACCAATGTTTTCCTTTTTTGAATAAAAAGGGTGGTGTTTTGTTCCATAATGTGACTATTTATTCGAGTACCCAGTGCTCGTTATTTCAGACATGTGGTTATGCTAACCCAACACACATTTTCATTTACTTGAGAGCAAAACAAGGCCTGTGAATGTCTGGCAGCATGGTAGCTTGACGGTCAGCACTGTTGCTTCACCGCAAGTGGGTTCCAGACTTGGTGTTTACCACCTCACCTCTCTGTATGTGTTTGCATGTGCTCCTCATAGTTAGGATGGGTTAGATGCAGAAAAATAATCCCCTACTGGGCTCAATAAAGTACCTTTCTTATTCTTATTGTGATGGCACCACGTCCTCTACTGCACTTATATGCAGCACATGCTAAATACGTAAACAGTACACGTTTTCACCTTCTTTAAACGGGACTCATTTGATCACTGAAACGTAGATACAGGCCAAACTGAACAGGTTGGTAGGGGGCGGTACATAGGTCACAGGGTGGATGATCGATGTCACGAAGAGCCAATGAAAACCTCCCTTAAAGATCGAGCACGTCTTATTTCCGCGTTGGAACTTCCGTTCAGGAAATAAACAAATATTCACACGTAACACTAAAAGCGAAAAGCAGATGTTTCAATTGTGTCAAAGTACTAAAACTCGAGTGAAGCAGTGTGTTTTCTTCACTAAACAACTGCTGAAAATGTCTACGCCGAGCGGTGCGGACACCGGCTCGATTCACACGGACAGCGTGGAGGAGGTTCATAATGTGCCGTTACACGTTATCATCAGGCCGATCCCACCTGTGCTAGACGAGCAGAAAGTCCAGAGCCTGATGGACACCTTAAAGGTAATTTACACGATAAACCTGATGTCTTATGGGGTTTTTTTAGATACTTTTTTTTGTAATTTTTTATGCGGTTACGTCAAACCATTACTGGGTCACTACTCTCACAAATATACTTTGTCGCCATCTAGTGGCAATTCTATGTACTTTTAACGTCAGTTTGAATTTTGTGAGTCCCGTTGTTTGCTTGTAGAAAATGCAGGAGCAAACAAACAAACATCAGTGTGCAAGAACACACAGGCATACATACAGTATGCCCGAGTAATATTCTATTACTCAATTCCTCAGAAATTTGTGTTGCTTATAGGCACCACAGTTCCAACATACAACAGAAAATCATAAATAAATTACGTAAAAACGTATTGGACCATTAGATATGCCCACGCCTTTTGTTTAACATCAGATGTTATAAACGTTAGATTCCTTGCATTTGGTCTTTATGCTGGTATGTTGGTAGATCCTTTAATATAAACCTGTATTTTTTTCTGTCCATATGTCTGGTGTGAGAAACTGAAATTGAAGAGAGCAATGCAACAATTTTGTAGTGTTATTTTAATTGTTTGTTATTCTCCTCTTCCAACCTGAGTCACTTTTTTGAAATGTTGCCATTTTTTCTCCCAGGCCTCAGCGGACATTAGCATTGTTCCTCCAATAGACGTTCTTTGGATCAAAGGTAGAGAAGGAGGAAATTACTACTACTCTTTTGGAGGCTGTCACAGGTTTGCAGCATACCAGAGGTTAAACATGGCAACAATTCCAGCTAAGATCATCAAATCAACCATCTCAGACATCAGGACTTACTTGGGTGCTTCAACACCTGACCTGCAGTGAAACCAGGGTATCTTTGGGTTTTTCACATATTCATCAGACTCATGCCTGCTTGAGTCTTAACTGCATTTGTATCTTATTCTAGTCTTTTGAAAGTAATAATAACTCATCTGTTGCAGCTGCTGATTGCAGAATAAAGTATGCACCAGCAGAGGGAAATGTAGGTCTTAAACTCGTACACATTTCCAAGACATTTCCCTATGGAAACCTTAGACGATAAAAATGTGTTTGTGCGTGTGTGTGAGAGTGTGTATTTGAATTTTTAATTTTCACAATTGACTGTCACTGTTTATGTACTCCTTTTAAATCCAGTTGTTGTAGTACATTAAAACTGGATACATCAGTACAACAATATAAAGTACAATACTAATAAGAAAAACTTCAGTTATGCCTTTTCTTGTCTTTTTTTTTTTTTTTTTACAGCAAATGTAACATTAACATGAAAAAGAAATTATAATTGGGTGGCACTGTATGGTGTGAACCACTGTGAATATCGTTCCTTCTTACCAGTGTAAATGTGATGTTTCCCACAGAAGGAGAGGACAGTATAATAAGGGGCTTATAAATAGACCACATGGGTTGTAGGTTCAGGTTTCATGAGAACATTGGGCTACCTGGGAAAAGACAGTCTTCATTTTTGTTTTGACAGAGACGTTGAGTCTGGTCCTTCTTCCTATCATCAGTCTTACCCTGCTGTCATCTGTGAAATCCCTCTAGTAACCTTCCAGATGATTTCCCAAGAAAGACAGAGAATGCGAATTGTGGTCTTTCCTCTGGGATACCGGTCTGAAGGTGACTTCATATGAAAACTTCAAACCCAACAATGGTTTAATGATTCAATTTCCTTTTGATACCTTCAGCAAGATTCTGTGCATCATCAAATCTCACGTTCCGTCTTGAGAATAATTCAGTTCAGCTGGATTTGATTAAATTTCGTTCTTCCAAAAAGTATAAACTCTTTATAAATGAAAAGCTAAACTGATTCAGTCAGCAAAAATTACAAACCCTATATGCAAGACTCTAGTTCAAAATAATGACAGGATAAGATCAAAGTTTGGCATCAAATAACAGACTCGTATGCCCAGATATAATCAGTTTCTATAGATACCCAGTTCTCATATTGAACTCTGAAGGATGAAGACCTCACAGACTGATCCAACCTGTCAAAACCTGGCTTCTACACAATTTATCTGCTGAGTAATCATTGTAGTTCTTGAACTGACGCATCACGCCAAATGTAGTGACCGGTGAATTGGAAAATTGTAGTTGGAGATGGCCTGTTATACACACAGTAACCTGGTTAAATCTATGACTGCAGTCACATTTCATTATTGATTTTGAAAGAACATCTTACATAGAAATTAGAATTGTGCTGAGCATGTTTTAGAGCTGTTAAGTCTGCGATGTATGTAGAGAGACAGAGAGAGTATGGTGTGTGTTGGCTCTGACCTTGAGGCCGACCTTGCTCACTAAATCATTCAGTCAGAAGACGGCTCACTTGCTTATATCTTAGAGGAAGGAACTGCAGCGTTGCAGAATAATAACAGGTAAACCATACATTGCAGGTCATTGGGCAGAGACAAGGCCTTTCCTACATCGGGGCCTTCACAATACAAACTCAGAGCTGCCGAGCCTCTCCCTCTGTGACCATCGAGGAAATGAAGGGAGACCCTGGCAGTCTTTACCCAATGGCCCTAAAGGACTTTAAATTTCTCCCCCGAATCGTCGCGTGTGAGAAGATTTCCTGTGGCTCGCTCACTG
>OMNV01000568.1:16425-39344 GCA_900303265.1 Brotula barbata
GTAACCATATCCTCAAAGGGTTTTTGACACGCAACACCGGTATGAAAAAAAATTTGCACCTGTTGCTTTGGCGAGCCGTTTCCATGGGTGGTTTTGTACGCTTCATCTTTGAGGATTTATTCAGATCAGAGGGGATTTAGGGGTTAAGAAGAGGAAGTATTTGTGGTCATTTTGATAAATGACTCTTGCCGTCTCATTCTCCTGTACTTTTTTTGGCACTTGGATTTGCTTTGTTGGCCGGTGATTTTTAACCAAATGAACGGGCGTGTGACGCTTCGTCCAGGATTTTGTGTGGACCTTGTGCACACAGTGTGACGTCCACCATTCCCAAGCAATTTCCATCCTCTCGAAAGGGCAAAAATAACAACAACACAGCAAAGATATGACTCCAGTAAATACTTTGACCAAAATTATTTTCAGATTTAAAGAGGAATCTGAAAATCGGTGGCCATGTGTCAGTAAATACGGGTAAAGAATGAAATACAAAGTCATTTAATTCTTGTTTATATTTGAGTCATGAACAAATCAATACTTTTTTATTGGTTATTTTTACATTTTGAACGGCAGTCTCTCACTGTGGAGGATTTTTAAAGATCTTCATAACATTTCTGCTCCACTGACAGACCAGTCTTCTTCTCATCAGTAGACGTTGATGGTAGTGTCTGTAATCCAGTCAAATTGCACTAGTTTCCCTAAAGATTGATGATAAGATCATGTGCTTTATCACTATTGCCTATCGCTGGTGGCTCTGAAGAGTCATGTAGTACATTTGAGGAATAAAACCATAATAATACCATACCAACATGGTGGTGTTTAAGCGTCAAAGAAGCTGAAAAGTGATCTCTGGTTAGCCAGCTCACCAATTTGTTCCACTTGCCACAGCAATCCTCTTGAAAGGGGCGAGGTCTAGGTGTTTGTGAGGATGATGACCTCTCACAGCTTCCTATCTGGAATTCCATCAGACTACTGGTGGCGTGTAATTTGTGCCAGGTTTGTGCAGCTGTATCTGACCTCACAGTGCACAGACATGCAAAGTGCAGGAATCTTCCTCACCGGGTAGATTCACAATATTCATTTTGTCCTGAAAGTTGGTTTTATCTTTATTTTATTTATGTTTAAATATGTGGCATGAGCCACATATTTAACTAATTGAAATTTGCATGTACAGTACATGCTCATTTTGGCAGGAACTAAAACAGGACAGGAACAAATTTCATTCTAATCCGCTTCATCTGAAACAACTAGTGCCACAGCTGTTAGACTCTTTTGAGGCCTCTGTGTTTGATGAAACGGCAGAAGTGTTAGTATGTGTGTGTGTGTGTGTGTCAGTGATGTCATATCACCATATCAGGCATTTAACTTTGTCGGAACGAGAGCCCTGTTCTGCCTTGTCGCCTCTCCTATTGTACTGCATCACGCTCTTGGGCTCTTTCACAGCACAGCATAGGTTTCATTTACAGTACAAATCAACATACTTCTTCATAGTGCTGATGCTCATCAAATCACACCGGAGGTCGACCAGGTCACAGGTTCGTTGATGAGTTTGCATCAGGATCAGGAAGAGGGCTTGGATTTCATACATAGGGTTTGGGAAATCACAATGTTTTCTTGCAAGTGTTGGATTGGATGCATGTATACAAGTGAATAAATGCAAAACTGCATTTTTTAATTTCTGGTCAACCTCCTCAGTACAACATTACTTTGGATATGACTTCCACATTCCCATTGTTTTTGTTGTTAAACTATCACTTCAATGTTAGTTTTTAATTACCTGCTCCTAAATCTGTTTACTGTTTGTATGGGTCTTGGTTGTGTAAATGTAATTTGTTTGTTGTATCTATATGTTATTTAATGTTATAATAAAAAAGGTTTACTTTATTTTAGGTATTTGTAGGAGTTGGGACAAGGGGTTTGGGTGCTTTAACACTGTTCTACCAGCTATAGTAGCAAACCAAGCCTGATGTCTGAGAGCTGAAATCTTAATCCCCATGCAAAAGTACAGGTAAACTGACCTGCCGCTCTAAAAGGACATGCATGGCAGGTGCACTTGGACTTAGGTTACGCTCCTAAATATTTACATATATTTACAATCTCGCCATCTCGTAATGAAGCCAATGTACCTTAGCAGTCTTCTAAAACAAGCCTGTCGCTTTCAGTGTCAACTTTGTTTGTTGTTATTCATTCACATAGTACAATGCTGAGTGAAGGGTTGTTCTGATGGAAAAAGTTTGTAACATAAAATACCACAGTCAGTCACACAAAATGCAACAGTCAGTAAAACAGAACATCATATTACATGGAAAAAAGGCTTGTGGTGGAGCCATTACAAGGAAAAATGCAGAACTACCAAGGCGAGTCTGTGGTCTGGTGTGACTGCTGACATTTTAAATAGCGGTGTGCACACCCTTATGTAAACATAATGATCAGTATGGCCATGATTGATAGAATAAAATAGATGTGAAGCAGAGTAAGAAACGGTGGATAAGCAATATGATTACGTAATAAGATTTCAGGTCCAATGTCAACCTGTGTCCTCGCACAGATCTGGAAAAAAATCCAAACACTATTAACCGGTGAAACCTGATCGGCAATCAGGGCTTTGAAGCATCATGCCACTGCACAGATGTCCAATACAAATGTTCACAGGACACAGATGGACAAAGGTGTGTGTAGACATAAACACAATGAATGGGTAGATGAGTGCATAAAAAGAGTTTATCTCTGAATAGCTTTATCTGTCACTGAAAGGTTTGCCTTGACCCTTTTGCTCAGGGTTCAGTGGAATGCTCTACTTCAACAAATGCAACTGCACAGACGTAGAAAACAACTTTCCTCTCTGCACCGTGTGGCACAAACAGCTCCTGTTCTCCCTACGAAGCACAACAGAGGCATCAGCGGGAGGCAAAACCAACAGGCTGTTGCCTCATCACTATGGATAAATGGATCCATTTCTTCCGGATGAACACAAGAGCATCCTGTAATTCTGTGAAACAGGAGAGCACTTCTGAGAAAGCATGGCTAAAACTTCTGTCGCTTGGTCCCAAGTCAACATGAACACAGAGACACAGGGACATCACTGTTATGCTTCAGAATACAGAGGTTCAAGCACCCGCCAAAGGCAAATGATATATGGTATATGTGGCTAAACACAAGAACACTCAAAAAGTCTGACTTATACCTTTTTGATTTGCTGGCTTGTATTTCAGTGGGCCATACATGCTGTAATATACTACCACAATATCAAATATCACAACCATGTTTTTATAGATTGACTGAAATCTCTGTAGAATATTCAGTTTGTTTGATGGTTAAAATATTCACACAGCCACTTTCTGTGTCTTGTTTGTGTCCTTTAAAAGAGCTCAGTGCTGCTTCCCCCAGACAGTCTGGGCCTTTGACACGGTTGATGTAGCTCGGGCACCACAGGACTGTTCGAATGTGTTGGTGGCTGTGATCGGAGGGGACACGTTTGTCTGACCCAGTGTCCAGCGGTGTGGCTGAGGCACCAAAGCAGCCATTTGTTGTCTTGTTTTTGTTTTGTCAAAGCAGGGCAACTAGCAAATAAATCCTTGTCATTCCAGGAACGCTGTTGGACATCTGCTCGGTGTTTATTTACTCACACTTCACTTTCTCCTTCTGTCTGACCTGCGCTCATCAACATGGTGTAAAAGAGACACTTGTATAGGACGTTCAGTACAGCTATCCAAGCAATGTGTGCGATACAAACAGCACTGTCTCACAGCTATCGTATGAAAATTCTTTAGTGAACACTGAGGCTTAACCTGTGCTGTGGAGGAAGCAGAACAATAAATCAAGACAATAAATCATGACAAAAAATTTAAATAAGAGATGAGAATGTCTTTGATTTGACTTAACAATTTCCATTGGAAATCTGAGAGTTGGTAAGACAAACAACATTTACATGCACTTCAATTGCACAGCTTCCCGAAGCACCTGCAGTTGTCCAAATGCTTTGATTGTTGAGAAATCTGGTATTTTGTAGGCATATTAATGATGAGTTGATCGTGTACCACAATTGTATTAAACATGTATATGTATTTCTAAATAACATTTCACTTATGTGAGCAAGGGCACATGTAAAAAAAAAAAGCATTTTGAAAATGTTTTCTTTGTAACCCAAGTCAAAATCAGTGCTCTCCAATGCATGTAAAATTCATCAGAGTCATTTCACATTCCATTGTGTCAAAGTATCAATTGTTTGTTTTTGTACTGATCCGTAATTCATTGTATTATCACACTGAATCTGTTTGTGAAAGAGAGATACACACTCCCACCAAGTATTGTACTCATTATAACAAACACCGCAGACAAGGGTTTTGGGTAGTGATGAGGTATGAAACACTGATTTAGTTTTGATTTAAAGCCCAAACTTTATTTCTATTTTATTTGCCACATTTGAGGCAAAATCCTATTATTTAAATAATGGAAGACTTTGTCTTAATTATGAAAGATCTGTGTTTTTTTTAATATGATCAAAATCACTGGTTTTCTAGCATTGCTTTGACAGTGTAGTTTAGTTTGATATTCCTGTAGCTGCTCATAGTGTGTTAAACTTTCCATGACTAAAGTTACTAGATTTGTGCCATCAAATTTTTCTATATTTTTCTAACTTTTAGCATCTGTTGTTTGTGCGTGCGTGTGGATAAAGTCATGTAACACACTGGCGCCCGTAACACTGCAGCTGGCAGCTCCTCCCATGCAGCTATAAGAGCCCAGCTGACCATCAGGTAGTGTGTGTCCATCCTTACGCCAGGCCAAACAAAGTGGACTCATGCGTTGGGAGAGGCTGCTCAGGCTTACATCTTTCCCCTGGTGGTTCTGTGCAGCCTTTACGCCACACTCGGATGGAGGCTTAGTTCCCGAGAACACTATTAGGGCTTTTTAATCAGGATCTCAGCAGGGACTTTTCACTCTTGATGATGACTTTTGCCATGCTGAGGCCTGTGGCAACGCATCTCATCTACTCAGACTTCAGCGTCACTTCGGAGGACGACGAAAACCGCAGCGAAAGCGACGGCAGCTCGGAACAAAGTTACTGCGCGTCCACGGAGAAACGACGAAGGATTTCCCGAAAACTGACAGGAGGCGCGACGGTGGTTGTGAAACAGAGGAGCGCAGCAAACGCCAGGGAGAGAGACAGGACCCAGAGCGTCAACACGGCTTTCACAGCTCTTAGGACTCTCATACCCACCGAGCCGGTGGACAGAAAGCTCTCCAAGATCGAAACTCTCCGCCTGGCATCCAGCTACATTTCCCATCTGGCCAACGTGCTTCTTCTTGGAGACGGCAGTAGCGATGGACAGCCCTGCCTCGGCGC
Source organism: Brotula barbata (assembly GCA_900303265.1). Taxonomy (NCBI): domain Eukaryota; kingdom Metazoa; phylum Chordata; class Actinopteri; order Ophidiiformes; family Ophidiidae; genus Brotula; species Brotula barbata. The sequence continues at coordinate 21,764 of OMNV01000568.1, forward strand.
GGTTCATGCGCAAGGAGAGAGCGGCGCAAAACAGCCGCGGACCATCTGCACCTTTTGTTTGAGCAACCAGAGAAAAGGGGTAAATACCTATCGTTAATATTTTTAACTGGCCATAAACTACAGTGTTGATGAAAAGTGTTTGTATTATAATTTGGCCTAATTTTAAAAAAAAACCCTAACAACGTTGACCTTTATGTTGCTTCTTAAACGGTTACTGCCCGATTTAGTATCTTAACAGTTTATCCATAATAATTGTTTCGTTACTCCAGTTCATCTTGGACAGCGTGCGTAAAAGAGTTTTTACGCACTGCATTGTATTTTTTACGCACGCGTCAATGGACATCAAATGAATTTTTAATGTAAATGAATAGATTTGTCATAGACATTATTATATTGGTTAGGTACCTGACATTTTTTGCCATAGATATACACGGATTTATGATGAATTCTTGATGAATCAATGATTTTTTAAAGATGTTGTAATTTCGTTTCAGATTAAGGACGCCAAAGACTGCTTGAAAATGAGAGGGCTGGGTCCGCTACGAATGAGACGCTGACTGCAGACCTGCGAAAGATGAGCAACCTGAAAATCCTCAAAGACTTTCTCAGGGAAGAGTCATAGCTGGTGTTACACGTTCTCACACACACACCGACACACACTGATGCTGGACAAAATGATGCATCCATAGAGACTATTTATAGTTGACCGAGAAATCTAAGCATAAGGCTTTCAAAAATGCAGTGCATTTATTTGAAACTTATGAGTTTTGTAGCATGAATGCAAAAGTTTAAAATAAAATATATTTTTTATCAAAATGAAGATGGTTTTTTTTTTTGGTTGTGATTCCTGATTTTGGTGAAATGCTTGGCAGACCATGTGTTGCTTCAAAAACAACCAAACCAAATGATTTGTTGTCCAAATAGACAGATTGGCTGTGGGTATGAGCAGCATGCCGAGGTAAAACAGACTCTATGAGTGGGATGGAAACATTTAAGGGAAATGTTCTCTGGCATCAACACACATTAAATCTACTTTATTTGGATTTGGGTGAAATTTTAGGAAGTGTGCGTTTATTTCATAAGAGCAAATTAGGTTGAAGCAGTTATATTAAGACACAATATACATTGTTTTAGTTTGAAGAACACATGTATTGTTCCACTTCTTTCAAACACATATTCTTCATATCGTCACATTAGATATAAAATGTTTTTTGTGTTTATGGAAAGGCAACACACCCTCTTACACACACACACACAGTCTTTCTCTCTCTCACACGCATACATTCCATTCTATTCCATTGTTTCCAATGCTGTTGCCAAGAAGTTGTTTATGTAGCCTGTTGAACCGCAGGGTCGGGGTTTCTGGTGTCATTGACTGGTACTTTTTTTTTTTTTCACAAATCTCACGATTGGTGTTTTTTGAAGTCTGTTATCGATTAGTCACGGCAAATAGTAGCCCACACTCTGGTCAGAACCCCCAACACAGCTGTTGGCATGTCAGAGGGATAAATCACTGCTGTGGGCCTGATGGACTGGGAGAGATGGGGTGAGTGGTCAGAGGTCATGGTGGGGAGAAGAAGCAAAAGCCTGTTGACATTTAATCATAGCAAATGATGCAAATGTAATCCTACTGTTGATCCTGAAGCAACTTTTCTTACCATGATTTCATTCTTATATTAACTTATGGGTTTACACTGATTGACACTGTAGTTTAAGCTTCACACAGAGGCTGAGGCCTAAACCAGGAAGTAACTAAATGCCTCTCTTACTACATAGTTACAACTGTACATTGTATTTTTAATTCGAACATAACGTAGAATCGTTAAATATTTAAGGACATATTATGAAGCAAGATCTTCATGTCTCAGCTTTTGTTCTGCTCAAAAACACAAGAGGAAAGCAATGGTCAATGAGCTTACTGCATTGCAGAAAAAGAATATTAAAATAAAAGACGGTAAAAGCAACAGGTTCCAATTTATACATTTTAAAACTTTACATGGCCAAATTTGTAGACATAATCATTTTTGATATCCGGTTTCAAAATCTCCAGTTGCATATATGGATTTGTTCACATTGTCACGTGTACGAACTGATACCTTCAGTTTTTATTAACTTGTTTTTTATGCATGTCAGTGCATCAGTAACTCTGCTGTTAGGCACCACCATGCCTCGTTACTTTTAATTGGAATGCTTCGGTATATTTTACTGCTAATACCCAATTAGCTTCTCTCCCAAGTAAAAGCTTGTTTTGGGGTATTTTTCCATTATGATAATACACAAATGAAGTATTTTATTTATTGCAGTGTCATCATTAGTTAACCTAATGCACAGCACAGGTTGCATCATAAATGCATGTTTATTTCATCTGTATCTTCACAGCATTGCTTGTCCATTACTTTTTGTTTATTCAACATTGTCTCATGCATTAGTTATTCACTTGTCATGTGTTCTCCATAAGAGCCAATTTAGCCAATTGCAGTGGAAAATGTTTCATAACTGCTGAGAAATCAGGCTGCTCAGTCTCTGTGGGCCTCTTTTCTGTCTTCTCCAGGCTGAAAAAGACACTCTGGTGATCGGTCTAACAGCCGGATTGTGGCTCAGATGCTCAGACAGCTGAGCCCAGTGCTCTCACAAGTTCGTGTCTGGGATCGCTTTGACTCACACCGCAAACGTAGTCCACGGAATGACAGAGAAAGGCTCCCCGGTGACAGAGAAGGTTATATGGAAAGTGAATTTCAAGGCAGTTAAAGGTGCGTGTTGGGGGGGCCGTGCACCAACCCCCCCTCCCCCACCTGCCCCGTCAGGCTAATTGGAATTTGCTGTGCTAAGTCCTCCATGCTGTGGGCCCAGGCCTCCTCAAATGGCTCCCTGAGGCTCCCCCGGCAGGAAGATGTCACGGAGGCACAGGAAGGGAAAACACGCACAGTTGACCTCTCTGAGGAACTCTCTGTGCGGCAGGCTCTGGGTCAGCGCCAGTCCTGACATCATCCGGCGCTGGGACCCAGATGTACATCTCTCTGGTGGTACCTTCACAGCGAGTGAACTAAACTGTGAGTTCTCCACAAATTGAGAAGAAGAAGACTTTTTTCAAGATGACAGCTACAAATTGATGGCAGAGGAGAGCTAGGAGAAAAACAAAGACAGCTAATAAGGTCACTGTGGATCTGTGTTACACGTCTGACAGGCCAGGATACGGATCCATTTGGGAAAGTGCTGTAAAGGTTTATTCTTTACTGCCTCACTTTCGTGAGTTTTTTTTTTCCTTCCTTGGATGCTCGCATCTCCCAACTCCCTGAAGAGATTTTGTGCAGGAAGCCTTTCAGCGGGGATGAAATGAAGCCAGGCGGCAGTTCCACCTCCTGCCAGCTTTATGACCTAGAATGAAAAATGGCTCCTACACTATGTGTTCTATTGTTTGTAAAAACGAAAAACAAAAGCAGTGAAAACAGTTGTCACTTCTCTATTTATTTCTGTACCGTTTCTGCTTTTCAGTTCTCATCTCTTTTAAGGACAGATTGCAGCCACCCAAATAGCCCAGAGAATATGATGATAACGGCACTGCAAATAATCGGGCTGGGGTTAACTTGGTAAGCATCTATTCTTCAGCGATCAGCATGTTAAAACGTCAGAAAATGGATTATTATTGTCACATTATTGTTCCACAATCAAATTATGGAAAAGCAAGATTTCTTTTCCTTAGTTCAAGATAGAGGCCAATCCTTGGACTGTTGTTGAGTTGTCTTCTCTGTGAAATTTTTTGATCATGTTTCCAAGATAAAATAAGGCAGATACAGACACACAAAAAAATACCACTTTGGAAATTTCACATATCATAGATTTTCACAAGCAAACATTGAAGTCTCATGTAGACATTAGATAATGTCAAATAAAGCCATAACTCCGTTTCAAAAACCTTCAACTTGAATCTGTCAAGTTTCATTGCTTTGGTGAAGCTTAAAACATGACAAAGCTCTGTCTCTGTTATGTTATTAAGTATTACCACCGATCCACTTGTAAATTCATAGATTCGAAAAGTTCACCCCATTGAACAATTTTAGTTTGTTTCTTTTGCTTACTGTCGCTGTCCCAGTTTCTGCCCTGAGGTTCAATACTAAAAACCACCATCACTAAGCTAAAGTGACAACTTATATATATCATCATTTTATGGTTATAGAAGCATAAATATACTATCACAAACAGATGCATTTAATATTATTCCAAGTCTTCAGATTCAGTGATAGTTCTGTCATACACTGTAATGATGAAGCGTACATGGGTAGAAACAAACCAAGGATGCTCAATTTGAGAAATAATAACCTTTGAAATCATCTTTACAGAAAAAAACACAAATCATTGATCTGTCAGCACCGACTGACTCAAACATGTCCCTGCCCTCCCCTCACAAAAAAGATGATCCAGAAAAGGGAAGGATGTGGAGCGTTTTCTCAGCCTCATCAGGGAACACGGTCCTGATTCCCACATGGGTGCTTACCTTGAACATTTTGTAGTCTTGCCAAAGAGCTCTTGTCAGAATCAAGCCTGCACATGGTCATATTTTAATAGCTGGATCTCTTTCTGCTCCCAGCTTGAAGCAGAGTCTTTTTCGGCATGTTTCAAACACTCTGTGGCTGGGGGGATGGCCCCTTGCTCAACCTGCATGTCAGAGATATTAATGGCTGTGAGTAACTATGTGGCTCTTCTGTCTGTCTTCAGAGGCTCAGATTGCCCATTTCCGCGTTTATTGTACATGAACCTCTTTTCCAGGAGAGGAAGGAGCCTGGCTGAACATCAGCTGAGCTTCTGTGTGAGGAGCCGTTTGCGTCTGCACCATTCTCCTCAAACACGCAGGAACAATTGATTTCATGTGCCAAAGGCTTTGGCAAGGCCTTAAGCTAGAGGGAGGATGATGGAGGGCTGTGCATGCACAGTGAATAGAACGGGTGGGGGGCTTGGTTAGAGGAAATCCCAGAGAAGGAATTATGGAACAATACAGAGCGTCGTAATGCTGCTCTGTTCTGGCCTAGTCCACCTCCAACGTTCAGCAGCCTGCCAAAGCCCAGAGACAGAAGTGGGAATGAAGGAATGGTTCTTTAAATAAACAACTGAACAGTGATGTAGCCTCATTTTCAGCGTATGGATTCGAGAAGCATAACCATTTACACACATCCTGTTTATTGTTATGCATGGGCAGAGCGTGTGTGTGTTTATTTACCATCATATTAGGTATTGCCATTTTATTGAAAATTAGTTTTGGTCAGAGGCCCTGCAATAGAATTTCATTTTTGTGACTGCAGTTAATTCATTGATGTGCTTGTTTGGTAAATTTGATTTGTTTTGTGGTTACTTTACATTTAGAATCCACTAAAGAGAGTCTTAGTGCCATTTTTTGTGTGTTGTGCAATTTTTCAGGGGATTTCTCATGTTGCGAGAATAAACTTGTGTTTGCAACTGTGATAAAGAATAAGTATAATAACAATAACACCAATGCTGGTTTTGTCAATCAAAGAGCCATATATCTGTCAAACCCTTGTAAACATGTGCAAACTTCATGGGAAAGTCAGAGTGTACAGGGCCTGTGGGAGAGATGGCGGAACCATTGGGATGTTTCATTTCAGCGCAAGAGCAAACAGTCAGAGGATTTCCTCAATCAGAGGCTGAAGAGTGTGCGGTGAACAACCTCGCTGACAGAAACATGGAGACCTGCACTAGCAGCTGGGCGTGCTAACAACCTCTGGGATTTACTGTGGCATGCAACACCCTGTAACTGCAGAATCAAACACATACATGCACATATCACTCACTCATGTTCACTGCAACAATCGAACCAGCAGAGAGTCCATTTTCATGATTCAGCATTCGTCCATACTTTTATTGCTGACCTCCGGTGCCATATTATTACTTGTTCCCCCTGTATATAACACATAACTGTGTTCCCTTGTGTTTGATCGAGGTGTTTCTAGCTTAAAGCAGAGATGAAGCAGCTGGACATTTGGATGGCCTATTTGCTGAAAAACCGATAACAATTCAATCGTATCAAAATGTGCAGCATCATTCCTTTGTAACTGCATGCTGATACTGACATGGGTCCCTGTCATAAATCTTACTGCACTCACAGCTGCAGCTCACCAGCTTGCAATAGGAAGTAGCCAAGAATCCTCATTTCCACTGATGTTATATGGTCCTCAGTTACTTTCTGCCTCACTGCGCGGCTGTGCCAGCTGCTGCTGAATGAGGCATTGTTTAATCCAGATGGTGGAATCCGAAGACCTCACTCTTCCCTTTTCCATAAAGCCAGTCTGCTATTAATAACCATATCATCCTCCTTTGTCAACAAGAGCGACACATACAAATAATATGATTGAAGAGAGACAATGGGGAGTTCCCTGGGATGAAAATAACAGGATGAGCCAAAAGTGTGTGTGTGTTTGATGTGAGTGTGTTGCATGTAAGACAATCAGCCTCAGACGGTCTTTGGGGAGACAGGAGTTACTACTGATGTATGGAAGTGATCCACAACTCAATTTATCCACATTTGTTCTACTCATAGACATTTTAAGGTGCACTGTTGTCTTGCACCACATGGTGGCGTTACACTCCTGTTGACCTCTTGACAGAGATTTACAGGAAATTTGTGGTTTCTTCTCTGAAAAAGTTAAGTGAGATCATTTGCCAGTGAAGTCAAAGCGTGACAGAGCGTTAAAAGATGTACCAGAGAGTTTTGTTCACTATGGTGAGTCTGTTTTTTTTTAAATCCAAATGAAAAAAACAATACAATACTAATCTGTACATTAAATCTTTATCGGACTAAAAGTAATTCAGTGTGTTGTGATGATTGGGGATTATGTAGCTCGTGTATTTGTGTCTGTCACAGTTGATGCTGGTGCCTTCAGCCCAGACAGAAATCCAAACACACTGCAACAAGGAAGTTTCTCTGCCATGTGAGGGTGTTAACAGCATTGATTTCATCTCAGTCACTTGGTATAAGGTAAGTCACGCTCAGAGAAGTAATCAAGCATAAATGTCTTATGGGTCGTTTTTTGTCCATCAGTCACTTTTTATTTGTGTGTTTATCTCTCATGGCTTTCAACAGCTCATCGACCAGAAAAAATCTGGAATTATCAGGAAAAGTGGCACAAGGCCTCCTCAGAAATTCAACTTTGGCCGAGAGGCCAGCTTTGGAGATGGTCACAGTTTGGTCCTCTCTGGACTGACTCCTTCAGATTCAGGGACCTATGAGTGTGCCATCGGGGCAGATGTTGGCCAACAAAACAAGAAAGCAATTGTCAAGCTTAAAGTTTTAGGTAAACTTCTTCTCTCTGTGTGTGGGAGCGACTGTTACCAACAAATGAGACGTGTTTTTAAGCTTCATATTTGACGATCACTGGTCTTATTGATGATTAAGTAATGTAATGTGCATTTACTCCAGTAATATATGGACAAAGGTTTGTGGTACTACTTTACTGAATATTTTTATTTCATGCAACTTGGGCAATTTTTTATTTCAGATAAAGGTGTTATATAGCAGAAGCATATAAAATTGTTTCATCGTGGATTATCTTATGAAAATAGAATAGTGAATTATAATGAGTTTTCAGCCATAAATGATCTCACTCCTTAAAAAAGAATCTATCTAATGGGTTGCTGTTTATTTTGCTGTTTTGGAAACTTTCAGAATTCAGGGAATGTTTGATTTATATTTTTTTATTCTTACAAAACAAAAAAAGTAACAAAAATTAGTCTACTGTCTAAGCTGTAACCACATGGAAAAGTGCATCAAGTTGAGTTTCAGTATGCGTCAAAATGTTCCTACACCTAAAATAACAGACCTAAACGTTACAACTGCCTGTTGAAATGCTTACTTAACTTTGTCGATCTAATAACCTATGAATGTCACGTAAATGCCCATTTTTTACATTCTGTTCACTGATTTCTTTTCTGCCTTGTTTGTTTGTTCAACTACAGAGTGTGTCCAGACAACAACGACAGCCGCCCTGATAGAAACAACAGAAAAGCAGAACAAGACTCACACTGATCCCATCTGTCATAAAAATATTGTTGAGTTTCCTGTAATGTGGAGCATCATTGCCTGCAGTGGGATAGGACTGGGCAAAATATTTCTCTCCCTGATCAGCGTCAAGGTAAATCAACAAAATTATTCTGTGTGCAATATTTTATACTTTGTTTGCTGTACATGAAACAAACGTGGTCTGGTAGTTTTGTTGTTTGTCCTTGAAGTAACACATTTTGTAAAAAAAACCAACTTGTGTTGCATGATGCCTGTTATTGACTGAGCACCTGCATGTTCAGAGGTGCTATTTCCTCTTAAAAATGCTGCTATTTCCACCCACAGAGTTGTTGTGACAGAGACTGTGGTTAGAAGCTCTCTGTGCTTCATGTTTGTCTGCTTTTTTCCAAAATAATTCAGGTTGTTCGAGCCATTCTCCTCAGGTCCTCAAGACGTCAGCAAAGGCGGAAAAGATGATTGTTTGAAATTGTCTGTGTTTGAAACAAGACGGATTGTAACTGAACATGCAAATTAACACTGTCTGTATACTATAAATGTAGAGAGAGATATGAGTCCATATAATGCATATCTAAGCATACATAAGTGCATATATTTATATCTGCCACTAAAATACCATTAGCATTCAACATAACTATTCAACAATGAACCCATTTAATGTGGTTACGGCAAACTGCACTAAGAACTTATGTAGTGCTTGGTATTGCCCAGCAACCACCTAGGAACCAAACTAACAACTCCGAGCATGCTACCAAAGCCCAATTAAACTACTTATTAGCACCACAGCAACCACCTTGCAACAACTTAGTGACCCCATGGTGATTTACCTCAGCACTCTAGAAATGATAAAATCCCAGTGGCTTCATTTCTACTTATTTGTATAACATGTATTCTATGCTGAATATGAAGCCCTCTGCTGTTTCATAACTTATGTTTATATTTAGACTGATAGACTTCAAAGCAGAGTTAAACCGCTGAACCAAGAGCAGCTTTTAACAACGGAGGGGAAATGTCTACATCTGCTTCCAGAGAAACAAAACAGAAAGTACTATCCTAATGTGAGCTCTCATTCTATTTGTTTGTTTTTTTGACATTCATCAAATGTGATATTTGGCTTCAGAAATAAAGGTGACATGACAAAGTCAACACTTTGTAGAATAGATGTACATGTATATTGTAGTATACCCTCGAAGTATAGTTTGTGATTTTCCTCCAAAAAATTACCCTCCCTCTTCAGCTAGAGCGGAACTTCTATGTATGTTTACGCAGTGCTGGCTTCCCCCCTGCTGTGTGGTAAAGAACACAAGCTGCTTTAGAATCTGTCCTCCAAGGATGGTGGACAACAAAAAAAACCCACCTCCCGTCATTGAGGTCTCCTCTGCATTCTGAGGTCAAAATATGCAAAGTGCCTGACTCAAATTTGTAAATCACTTTAGTGGTGGAGCAAGATCACCAAGGAGAATTCAGCAACTACAGTATGGAAAATGATCAAATATTACCACCTATTGGCGAATATTCAAATTACACCATCACTGTGAGACCAAGCGCAAAACTGTAATATGCTAAATTATTATTATTATTTTACAATTCTTTTTTAATTCTTTTATTTCATTTTACAACGTGTTGTACAGAGCCAGTCAGAGAAGTAAGGAAAGCCATATAATGTCCAGCTCCTGAGTGAGACAATAAATAAAGATGAAAAGTTTGGCCAGAATGCAAAAATGTTGCAGCAGAATGCATGTTCTTTCCCTGTGTATGTTTTTCAAAAATGGGGGGGATAAAAAAGGCAATATCAAACAGTTACAAAGACATGATTTAGAATAAGAAATTCATAGAGAGGAATTGGTGGTGCTGGCCTGCCAAAATAAGCATCACATACTCTGTAACTGTCCAAATGTGTCTCATTTCAACCATTATGGCACATATGTATCTATTTATACTGGAAATTAGGATTTTGATGGAAGTATGGTGTTCAAAATCTAATCATTAGTACAGCAACAAACCAATTGTGCTGCATAATCTGTTCTGTTTTGGGAGAATTTTCCCAAATACTGACAAATCACCACAGTTTGGTTTTTGTTTTCTTTTTTTCACTTTTATTCCATTAGAACTCAAATTTTTTACATCTAATGTGAAATATTGCTTGAAAGTATCAAGAAAGTGACCATTTGGTGCCACTAGGTGTCAGCATTGGTCTAAATCTACATATAAAATTCTCCACAAACTGTCACCTTATCAATAGAAAAGTGAAAAGTTTTTCCTGGTGCGGGGTGGGGGGGGTGTCACTATCTGGTATACTGGTTTTCAACATTGAGGAAAATGAGACACTATAGTTTACTTAAAAAGAACTTAAATACAAATATATAGAAACTATAAAGTCAAATGCCAGGACGAACATTCCTCTGATTTCTCTGGTTCTGCTCTTTTATTTTGCATCGTAACCCTCGGTTACACATTGATGGCGGTAGTTGCATATTTCTTATGTTATTTGATAACGTACAGCAACACTGCAAACATGACCTGTGTCTGAGAACAAATATTGAATATATTTAGTGCATTAAATTCTAAAACAATATTTTCATCTGTTCTAAAGTCCACCTGTTGGTAGTCCATCATAGGTTACACACACACAAATGTTTTGAGATATTGACTAAGACAATCAATTCATGTCAATGTTTTTGACGATCATCTGGGCACTTGAATTCCCATTGCTCAAGAAATAATCTATATTAAGATCATTTGGCTCATCTGCCTATAAACATTTTCAATAATCAAACAAATACAACATCAACTGTCAGCACCTTCTACTCCTGGAAGTAGTGAAGCCAACTGATTGATGAAGGTCAAGAAGTAATGATTAATCAATAATGGCTGCTAACATGTACGGTATGTCTCATGAGAGCATCTCAAACTGAATGTGTGGCTCACAACAATGAAGGAAAAGCAGTTAGAAACTAAATAGAGCAGCAAAGTTAATCATTAACTCTTTTAACACTATGGATTTGTTACTTGATTATTCAATATTAACATCAAAAGTAATGATTGATGCAGATTTAAATCATGTATATGTCCATCGGTCTATCCATCTGTCCATCCATCCATCCATCCATCCATCCACCCATCCATCAATCCATCCATCCATCCATCCATCCATCCATCCATCCATCCATCCATGCATCCATCCACTCATCCATCCATCCACTAATCCATCCATTCATCCACTAATCCATCCATCCATCTTCCATCATCCATCCATCCACTCATCCATCCATCCATCCATCCACTCATCCATCCACCCATCCATCCACTCATCCATCCATCATCCATCCATCATCCATCCATCCATCCATCCATTCATCCATCCATCCATCCATCCATCCATCCATCCATCCATCCATCCATCCATCCATCTACTCATCCATCCAGTCATACATCATCCATCATCCATCCGTCCGTCCATCCATCCATCCATCCACCCATCATCTGTGCATCCATCCATCCATTCACTCATCCATCCATCATCCATCATCCGTCCATCCATCATCCATCATCATCCACCCATCATCTGTCCATCCATCCATCCATTCACTCATCCATCCATCATCCATCATCCGTCCATCCATCCATCCATCCATCATCCACCCATCATCTGTCCATCCATCCATCCATCCACTCATCCATCCAAGTTTTTATTCTAGATGTTTTGAGATTGTTTCATGTTTCATATTATATGAAATTATATGTCTCTAACTTGTTTACTCATTATCACTTCAGAAATCACAATTTCTAGTGATTCTTTAATATAGAAAAAAAAAAATCCAATATGATAATGTTTTTTTGAGATAAGTTAAAAAATGTTTAATCTTTTTTCCGGATATGTTGGATTTGATTTTATATTTTATATTTATACTGATTTTGCCCATTCTGTCTTTAATTTATTGATTCATTTAGGCATTTCACTACGACATAAAATAAAGCTTTGCTGGTCTTGAGGGTGGGTCCATTGGTGGTTACCACAGAGATTAAAGCTAAATAGAGACACTATTAAATATTTGACACAAGTTCCACTCTGATAGGTTTCAACATGATATCAGTCCATAGATTTTACAGGCTGCTCCGTCCCACTTCGTCTATATAGGATGCATCTTCACCCTTATTGTCTTTGAGGAGAAACTATTCAACACCAACATGCGAGGCGTTAAACTGTAGCAAGTGTGTAGTTAATCTTCTCTAAGAGTCTCATAACCCTGGGGTTTCAAAGTGTTGCCAAACACTGTCAGCCTGAGCAGACGCAAAAAAACCCCAGTGCTGACATGGAAATCAGAGTGGTGACCAAGAAGCTGTGGAGTCTCCGAAAACAATTTATCCTTCTGCTGACTCCTATCATACTTCTGCCTCTGGTCTTTACTCTGCCAGTGAAGGTAAGGGCTTTCACATTATGCAAAAAAAGTAATGACCATTGCAGATGCGACAGGTAACATGCAGGAAGAGATCATGTTAGAAATCCTTCTCCGATGTGCACGTTACCCCATGGGTTTTTATTCAAAATATTAAATTGTCCCTACTTTTTCAGCCTTTCAATAACTCGCATTTGCAGATAAATTGTTGTCAACTTTTTAAAAGTTCTACCGTTGTGTGTGTACTTACGGAATGGCTGAAAGAGGCTGGAATGTGAATATGGAATTTTCACATACATTTACATGAAAATAGACTGCAAAAAAAAATGCAAAAAACGTCATGTCATCATTTTCAGTTTTTGTTATCAACTGCTGAAAGTCAGGAAATAAAGCTTGCAAGGTTATTTCAACCTGTTTCACACACAAATCATCTTGTTAAAGAATGGATGACAATATCTGTAAAACCTGAAGATCTGCATAACTGTCAAAAAAACAATCAAGCAAATCTCGTCCGAGAACATGAGACATGACTGATTGAGGTGCTGGTTCTCCTTGTGGTCCTGTTTGGGCTCAAATGGTTTTCCAATCAAATTCCAGCAATGGAAGGAGATGTTATATTTTTAGCTGAAACCTTTTGGTAATCTAGTCGTATGTGTTATTTGTTGCATTTACCCCGCAGTGCATTTTATCTTTAGATATGGAAACTGAAGACATGTACTCAACTATACTTTATGCATACACTCTCACATTCATGCATCTCTCTCTCTTCCTGTCTCTCTCTCTCTCTCGTTCTCTGTCTCGTCTCGGCCCATATTTACAGCCTGACAGTCTTGCTTATCTTTTAGGAGGGAAAATGTCTCTACGTGGTGCTGCTGATGGCTGTGTACTGGTGCACAGAGGCCCTTCCTCTGGCTATCACGGCAATGCTCCCCATCTGCCTCTTTCCAACACTGGGAATCCTTCCATCCAAAGTAGTGTGCCCCCAGTACTTCCTCGAAGTCAATTTCCTGTTCCTAAGCGGCCTTGTGATGGCATCGTCAATTGAGGAATGGGGCCTACATCGCAGAATAGCCTTAAAGGTCCTTAAAATTGTCGGAGTAAAGCCAGCCTGGTGAGAACATTAGGAGTTCATTTTCAGACAGCACTCGCAGTGTTAGGCCAGTATTTTCATTCAAGATTGTGCATTTGCTTGCTGTCACAGGCTCATACTGGGAATGATGCTGACTACGTCTTTCCTGTCAATGTGGCTGAGCAACACTGCCACAACAGCCATGATGCTTCCAATCGCTAATGCCATCCTGGAGAGTATGTTTGGAGACCTGGAGACCTTGAAGCAGAAGTGCAAGTCCACTGAGAACCCTGAGGATGATATAATAAATGGTAGGTATTGGTTCTTAAATGTCTATTCGCACGCTGACTAAATCAGGTCACGTCCGCCATACGACATCTTCCTCACATGTCAGCAGGGTCCACAATTCTGTTCATTTCACATAGTGGCTTGTAATGACTACACTCTGTGTGTTACTTGAATATTTACTCTGATGCTCAAGATCGCGTTGCACCACTTCAACCTTTCCGACATAATCTTTTAATGTGTAATCTGAGAGATGATCTTTGAACAGCCTGTTCCGAAACAATGAGTTCTCAGGATACAAGTTATTTAAGATGGAAGTGGTGATTGATTAATGGTGCCAGACAGCTTTTGAGTCATTTATTAAATATCAAAGGTCAGTCAGATGGCTTTGGAGACTGGAAAATTCATCAAATGTTATATTTTGTTTCATCCCTCTATCTGAGTCTTCTCTATCATTTCTTCCAGGTCAATGTACGTTAAAGCTGCAGTCGCTTCCCTCGGAAAAACAAACTCTTTCAAGTGATGGGTGAGACAAAAACAATGATTCTTTGACACGGACAATAATTAAAATAAATGTTTTACAACACTGTCGTGAAATGAATTGATTGTCGTAATAAAATCCTGAAGGATGGATGGGATGGAGCAGAATGACAGGAGGACGTCTGAGGAAATCCGGGAGGAGGCTCAGTATCAGCTGAAGGTGTGGAAGGGTTTTCTCATCTGTATTCCTTACGCCGCCAGCATTGGAGGGACGGCCACTCTCACAGGATCAGCACCCAACCTCATCTTCATTGGACAGCTGAAAAGGTCACTTTTTCAACGCTGATCAAAGTGATACTTTCATTTATCGAGAAAGATACATACATATCTGTATCGAACTAAACATATGACTTTATGTAGAGTAGTTTTTTCAATGTGTTTGGCACAGGGATCCATAATGGTCCATTCAAAGTCCTTTAATTGACCAGCAAATATCTCCAGAATCCCCCATCTTGTAGAAAAACCAAAACACCATCAGTGACCTTGTTCAAACATAAATGACCTATAACTTCATGACATTGACATTTTAATCATCATTTTAAAGGGAAAGGTGGCCTGGTTTTTAACAGAAACTCCTTGTATTTTACAGCTACTTTCCAGACTGCGACTTGATGAATTTTGGCTCCTGGTTTGCTTTTTCGTTCCCTCTCATGGTTTTCTTCCTGTTTCTGGGTTGGATATGGATCTCATTTCTCTATGGGGGATTGAACACACGGTATTGTGGTGTCAGACATTTTTCTACATCTTTCTTCAGTTCTCGCACAGCTCAGCTATCCTGAATGAATGAATGAATGAATGAATGAATGAATGAAATACTGACCCATTCTTACCATTAGTATATCACATCACAGAGAACAGAAGAGGTCGTGATTTGAAACAGATCCAACAAAGATCTTCCTTTGTTTTCCTTTCAGCTGAAGTTCTTGTGTGTGATCCGATGTGTTTCTTTCATGCAGATTGTGTTTCAGCAAGCAGGACCAACGAGCACAAGCCGAGACCAGAGCCAGGGCCGTAATAGAGGAAGATTACAGAAAACTGGGGCCCCTAAAGTGAGGACCGGTCTTTGCCTTCAAATCTCATGTTGTACTTGTGCATTTTACTGAACATTTTACTGACTCTTACTCGTTCAATTTCAGTTTTGCAGAGGGAGCGATTTCTTTCTTTTTTGTATTGTTTGCCGTTCTTCTGTTCACAAGAGACCCCAAATTTTTCCCCGGCTGGTCCGTGTTTTTCAAAAAAGGGTAAGAAAGACGTGCCTCACCTCCAGTATATAACTCGGAAGTGACCAACGTATCAACAAATTTCAATAACAAACATCCTCTTGTTCTTGTCCTGCAGGTTTGTCTCTGATGCAGTCACCGGGGTGATCATTATCTCAGTACTGTTCTTCTTCCCCTCCCAGAAACCTTCCCTCAGCTGGTGGTTTAATCCTCAAGGTCAATGTTTCAAATGGCAGACATGGCAAACACTATCAACTCATATCTTATAATAATTATAGTCCAAGTTGTATATCAGTCATAGTTATAATCTTGTTCTTTTAAGTAGAAAGTAGTTTAACGTCAGTGTGTGTAGAGGGTATACAGCAGAGAGAAACAGAGGAATGTTAATGATGAAGATTAGAGAGGCTGGAGGTGAGACTGTGGACCGAGTGATTATATAAATCCCTTAAAACGGTGCATGTTTGTCTGTGTGTGTGTGTGAGTGAGTGCGCGAGAGAGAGAGAAAGAAAGAGAGAAAGAGAGAGAGCAAAAGACGATAAGCAATGTTCAGCTGGACAAACAAACCACTGAGTGCAGACACAAGGGGAAAATAAATAATCAACCACTGGCTTCAGCTCATTTTTATGTAATGTTGTTGCTTCAAATCTGGTTTCATATGTGTGTGTGTGTGTTGTTTTAATCTGCTGATTGATAATGATACAAATCTGCTGATATGTTTCGTCAGCTTCAAATGCCCCTTATGTGCCGCTCTTGTCGTGGAAGAAAGCCCAGGACTCTGTGCCATGGAATATCATTCTGCTGCTTGGGGGCGGCTTTGCTATGGCCAAGGCCTGTGAGGTGAAGATGTTAAGCGTTGTCTGTATTTGAGGAAATATACATTGTAGTGACAGTCACAGAGAATGTGATAGTGTTAAATGCTCCGATCGCCTCTGCTTGGAGTACAATCACACTGGTGGAGACCTGTGTGATTCATTTGATTAATTGATCTGCGATCTCTTACATCAAGCTTGTGGTCTTGCAGGAGTCTGGACTGGCCTCTTGGATCGGAGGCCACCTCCAGCCTTTGGCCATGCTCCCTCCTCCCGTAGCTGTCATTCTGATCACAGCTTTCCTGGCCTGTTTCACTGAATTTGCCAGCAACACGGCGACATGCATCATATTTTTACCCATCATAGCTGAGCTGGTAAGACTTCTTTTAATCATGTAATTATAGATTGTCATAAACTGTCATGGCATTTCCTGTAGTCATGTAAAACTCTTTACAGAAAGCTTTTTGATGCTTGCCAATTCAACAAACTGCCAGTTGAGTTGATGCAAATGTTCATCCCAGTGACAAACAACAACAAATCTGTGAAAATTCAGACATTAGATTGTCTCTGCCCTGCATCATAAAAATCATTCTAATGACCTCCATGTTTGTCAAAGGCTTGGTGGGCTTGTTAAACCCTTGGAATGATTGTTGTTGGGACGTGGACGCCTGTTGGACATGCTGTTGTCAGTGATCATTATCTGGTTGTTTGTAGCTTGCAGTGATGGCTATATGCTGCACTAATGTTAAAAGCAAGGATACACAAGATATGTAAGAAGGTAGATTGGATGCTCAAAACATCATCTGTCCATCCATCCTTCTATCCATTCCTCATCCATCCATCATCTATACATCCATCCATCTATCATCCCTCATCCATCCGTCCATCCATCCCTCATCCATCCATCAGCTATACATCATCCATCTATCATCCCTCATCCATCCCTCATCCATGCCTCATCCATCCATCCATCTATCCTATCTATCTATCTATCTATCTATCTATCTATCTATCTATCTATCTATCTATCTATCTATCTATCTATCTATCTATCTATCTATCTGTCTATCTATCTGTCTACCTGTCTGTCTGTCTGTCTGTCTGTCTATCTGTCTGTCTCTCTCTCTGTCTAACTATCTGTCTATCTGTCTGTCTGTCTGTCTATCTATCTATCTATCTATCTATCTGTCTATCTGTCTATCTGTCTGTCTATCTGTCTGTCTGTCTGTCTGTCTGTC
>OMNV01000571.1:0-17105 GCA_900303265.1 Brotula barbata
GGGGGCTGGGGGGTTGGGTTAATAGTGTTGAATAAAGGAACATTTATTTTTGTGCTTTGGCCTGTAACAGCCTCAGGAAATAGCTCAGGCTCCTGATCAGGAGCAAATCCTATTAACTTACAGTGCTCTCACTCAGGGTAATGGGCTCCACCTTAAGACTTGGAATAGCTCTCTTTCCTCTGACATGCTACTGGTGTCTGGAGGGCTTGGCGTTGGGTAGTCTAACACTCAGCAAAGACTAATCAACTCAAACAATCTGCTGGGCTGAAGCAACACTAAGTGAGGATGTTGATATCCAGCAAGTTCATTCAACAGGGCCCTTCACACGTTCCTAACCCAATACCAAAGGATCATTGCATGGGATCAGTTCAAGATCAGGTTATTTGAGCCCCTGAGAATTGTAACGCAATCCCAAAGCTTTTGCTTTCTCAGGAGTGATCAGAGCTGTCAGCTCTCCGTTATAATGTGCAAGGTCCAGGCTGAAGGGAACTCCTGGGGTCTCCATTTATTTTCTGCCCATGCGAATGTGTTTGTACTATGTGTGTGTGTGTGTGTGAGAGAGAGAGAGGGAGAGGGAGAGGTTGTGTGTGAGTGACAGACAGAGAGAGAATGAGAAAGAGAAACTCAATTTACAGTATGCGTGTAACCAGTATCCATAAGCCAACTCGGGCCAAAATTTCAGTTTCTTATAATGAAAACATTGGGTACCTCTAGTTTATTATTTTCTGTCAGGAATCAGATTTTTTAGAAATCACAGTAGTTAGTTTAAGGCTGCCACATACTGTAATTAGCCGACTGCGAGAAGCTTGGGAGAAATGCGAGCACTCTATCAAAGCATAACTACTCCAATTAAGAGACTGCACCAGGATTGTAATTGCCTTTGTGGGTGGTAACATGAAAGCAGCAAATTGCTTGTTTCCTCTCACATCCCACATGTTTTGAGCATTGGCACCTTTTGAATCTCCCTGAAGCCTTCTGTAAAGGCTCAGCCAATTCTACGTGTCCTAAACATGACCATGTTCAATGCAGCGTGACTCCACTGATGGATCACTTCAGCGTGGACTCACTCATAAATCCATGTTCAATGGCATGTTCCTCTCCTGTCACTGTTACCCCTTGTGTCTGCTGTCATACAGTGTGCACTTGTCAGATGCAATTTATAGCAAGTAATTTGTTGTGTACCATGGGAGTTAGAATTTTTTTTTTGAGAAGTTGTTTCTCCGTATCATCGCTTCACGGATACACGTGGATGTCTCTGGCCAAGAGGCCCGAGAAGAGCTATTCACCAGCTTTGTTTGATATAATAGAAGGAAATGAATGCGAGGCAATTACGTGTGTGTTCTGTGTTATTGCTGCACATCTGCGCCGGTACTGCTTGCGCACACAGGTAGGATTATCACCCTTAAGAGGGGAAGCATTACAAAATGACAGCCTCTCATATTGAACAAGTCAAGCTGATTCAGTGAATATTGAAGGGGTTCCCACCACATGTTTGCTCGCATGTTAAGGGAGCAGCATTAACCTTGTTTTGATTTGCATCTCCTTAGCAATTAAGATAATACCTCGTAATTAGAATTTTAATGCACTGCTGTGAGATTTTTCATAATTATACAGAATTCTCTGCTGTGATTTTCTCTGCTTGTCTTCACAGTGAATTCATAGCTGATTACATCACTGTTCTAATCAGATTTGAGCTTGTAAGAAATCTTTCCATGTCTCCCTCAGATGTATACACAAAACCTGACAACATGCATGTGAGATAGTTTAACAATTATTGTCTCACTGATATAAAAATCCCCTTACAAGACAGACTTTAACAACATTGCAGCATTAAACTGAATACAAAAACTACCAAATTGGAAAACAATGACTCACAGAAGGAGATTAATATCATATTCAGATTAAGGTTCAAAGAGACGATTGTCAAATCCCTTTTGAATTACTTTAAACAATCATAAATAAGACTGGATCAATTATCAAAAATTTTGATTTAACAACCATCACTTTGGACTATATTGTGGCCATTTTAATCTTTTTTTTAGCTCATAACTTAATTAATTGAAAGAATAATTTATTTTCTCGGGTATCAGTGAAAACAGATATTGATGCGTCACTAGATTAAAAGTATTTGTTTTAAGTAAATGGGGGAGTATCTTTTCTTTATTTTCCAGACTTGTTCTTTCAGCTATTAACGCTCCAACTTGCAACTTTTCACACATTCAGACAAGAGCAAATGTGAGCTACACTCTGTTGTTGCTTTTGTGAAGTTGTTAAATGTGGTTGTTGTTGTTTAAATCATCAAAATGTAATTTATGACAAGACTTTTTGCACATTGGTAATATGTACAGGATGCTTGTGAGTCTACATTTATCATTCATAGAGCAAATCTTAATGTATCTCCCTGTCTCCGGAGCACCCACCTCCTCGAACAGGTTATTTTTGGCATTTTTGCTTTAAGATAGGTACAGTAGAGAGCCAGACAGGAAGGAGCGGTTAAAGAGAGACGATGACATGCAACGAAGGAAAAGAAGGAGAAAAAAATAGATACATTTTAGCTTCCATGTTCGTGTATTCATCTTGCTGCTTGGCCAATCGTTAAACTCCACATTTCATCATTTGCATTAATTAAAATATACATCTTTCTGCTGTAATTAGTATTTCTCTAAGCAGGTCAAAAGTGTTGATACAATAATTTCCTGCTCAGGGCTATGCAGCAGACAGTGCATCAGTGGGATCTTTGTACATTCTGTGTGTTTCAGCAGTGTACCTGGGCCTGATTCATCAACTACAGTTGTGTAATTGTCTGTCTGTGTTTTCATAACAGGGCTGTTCCTAGTGTCTTGCTTTTATTTAGTATAAAAAAGCAGCCAATATTCCCTTTGGTCCTTTCGCTACAACAACACAAGCCAGTCAATATTGGCAGGAGAATATTTTTCTTGCCACAGGTTGCCACAGAATCAATACTTGAGGACGATAACAGGGGTCAGGGTAAACGAATGGAGATCTGCAAAGAAAAAATAATCCCGAGTCACTTTTGTGGTGCGAAATTGGCCACCACAAAGCAATTAATGACGGATCCTTCCAGCATAATTGTCTAATTATGCTGGGCAGATGGGGCACTGCTTTAACTAGGACACATTGTGCTACCTCTCCAGACTCTCCACAACAAAAGGCAAACCAATGTGACAGCCTCTTCAGCAGCGAGAGTGGGAGGGAGAGTGAAAGAAAGAAAATAGAGAGAGGAGTAGGAAAAAAACAGGTCTGTCACTGAGCCATTCCTCCACTCAATATGTTACCACAGAAACAAATGTATGGCGTAAACACTGCGTGGATCTCAGCTCCTGGGAGGTGAATCACTGCAGTGTAATGAGGTTGGCTTACATGCTGCTTCTCAGCTTCCCACCCAGGCTCAATACTTAAACCCTCTAATTAAAGAGAATCGGCCACTCGATAATTGATCACATCGGTTGCCGCGGCATACGTTGTCACTGTAAGTCTTCACACCGTTGTTTATTAGGGCTGTCAGCCTGCTTTGTCTCCTGGGGAGGATGAGGGAGGGGAAACATTACAGGGGAGGGGAGGTGGAGAAGGTAAAAGTGTAGAGGAATTAAATCTGTTCCTTACAGTAGCAGTGGAAGGAGAAGTAGATCACATATCAGTTTTTGTTTCGCAGCAGATCAGATGGCTTCCAGGCACGCCAGCCTCACTTAGTTGAATTACTTCCTGTTCCACATGATCACTGAAGGTGCATTGAGTGATCTATGACCTGTATCGACCGCTGTCTCTGACCAATACGAACAGCAACAGCAAATCTGTGTCCATCTTAGCATAGCTCGTAACTGATACAGCTTTGAGTGATTATGTTTTAGTCGGGGTGATTTGGAAGACAAAGGGAAAATAGGCACCTTGGGTCCCATTTGTAATCTTACAAGCACACACAAAATGGTGATTAAAACTTTATAAAAATAAACTGTACCTGAAAATTTGTGTAGCGGTGCACAGAATCTGAATGGTGCTTAAAATTGCTGTGAAAACCAGAGAGGTCTTTCTTTGACAATGTCAAATAAAACAGCAAATAATTAAGATGGCCACCTTGGGTTGTGCAGGTGTATCTAATGAAGACGCAACTGTTGCGGATTGTATTTGCTGCATTGTATTTTTTGCTTTAAAGTGCACAAATTATCCGGATTTGAGATTAAGATTTAATTTGAGCTATTTCCCCCGCCTTGTACTTGATGAGTGTGTCTAACCAGGTGTGTAGTCAGGCAATGTCACAGTAGTTACATACTAACATATTAAAGAAATAAAGGACCAGTCACAATCTAAACATTCAGTGCTATTTACAATCCATTGTTCACAATCCATAATCATTAACATCAAGTTTTGACACTTGCAAACATGAGGTAAAGTAACTAAAAGCAGAATGTGTCCTTTGAATATGTAGTTTTTTAACACACAGCTGCTCTTTTGCATTTGTCTTATGGAGATGTTGTTATTGATATGGCCTGTGTTGAGCCTTAACAGTACACCAGGTTGGAAAACAGGCAGACAGGCAGTGACAGGGTTCGCTATTGAGCATCTCAAGACCTCTGACTTATGGATTTCTTTTGACTCCCTGTGGCATGGGGTAATTGCCGAGTCTCAAAATTGATTTATGGAAAGTAAATGTATCATCTTGGAGAGGACTGTGAGAGGAATAGGCCAGGAGATGATACAAAGTGATGGGGAAGATGAAGAATAGGGGTTGTAGAGGGAACATAACATAGCAGCATCTGTGCTAAATGTGGCTGGAGTAAATCCACCTGCCGAGCAGACGGAGCCATTTTTACACACACTCCTGAGCAGGTGTAACAGTGTGGAGGAAGATCTACAACTGCAGTCAGTTTATTTGAGCTCATTTTTTTTTCTGATTTCTTCTTTTTGGTCCCTTTGTTTTCTCACAAGAGTACAGTTGTCATAGATACAGCAGTGCAGTTAAAGCCTCGCTCGTCCTGGATTTTGTGTTTGCCATCAATATTTCAGGGTAAGAAAAAAAAATCTAAAAATAATCAATCTATTTTTTAACAAACACTTAACATAAGGACAAAAAAAAGAATTATAAGCAAAATAGCATTAGAACAACAGAATTGAGGGATGTGTAGTTTTACATGACAATGCATGGGAATGAATCTTTCTTGTACCATTTCTACTGATCAGCGGAATAACCAGTATCCTGGCTAGACAAACTAGATCCTGTCATTATTTACTTTCTGGCTGTTACTCATGATTTTGGCGTTGAACTACTACTTCTGGACCCACCCGGCTCAGGATTTGGCCTTGAAAAGGCTGGAACCCACTTGGCCTCAGTTTCTGACATCATACAAGTTATAAGATTATGATTAAACAGTATCAGCTGATGATATTGCTCTGCGATTGACTAACTGATTAGTTACTGGTGCTTTATCATGTTGCATAACTGTATCAGTGAGAAACAATGTCGTGTTATTCCCATGAATAATTACCCTTAAATAGTTTCCAGATTTTGTGCATGCCAGTCTTGGAGTGAAACTATAACAAAAAGGCAAATTGGTGCCCCGGTGGCTCACCTGGTAGAGCGCATGCCATATACTGAAACGGGGCAGGTTTGAATCCAACCTCTGAACCTTTGCTGGTCCCCTCTCTTCCTGTCCTTCCTGTCTGTCTCCGTTGTACATATCGCAATAAAGCAGAAAAGCCAAAAACAAAAAGGCAAATTGCTGTCATTAAGACTTTTTTATCGCATGACTTTGTGAATGAAGTCATCCCTAATTAGATCAATTTCATAAAGCTGAGTTATAAGTCTCATTTGTATTTATGGCTTTTGAGAGGCCTGACCTTGACCTCAGGCTAATAATTAAAGTTTTTCTAGTTTTTTGCTCTAGCGGTCTGATCAGTCTGCCATGTCTACATTGGCAATGAACCATTTGGCATCAATGAGAAACATGTTATTACAAAGTGGGTGTAACTTCCTTATGCCAATCACAAAGTGCTGGTTTGGCATTTTTAAATTCCTGTGGCTGGCAGCTGTTAGCAATTTCTCTGACAATGTCTGAAGGAAACCTGGTGGGGATTTCCCATCATTAACAAGTTCTCTCTCTCACTCACTCATTCTCTCACTTTCATTCTCACTCACTCACTCATTCACTCACTCAGTCACTCACAAGCCCAGTGACTTTATTATGCATGTAAAAAGATTTTAAGTGCACCTTGTGTTATTAGATATGTGACCTACTGCTCCATATACGTTTCTCCTGCTGACAGAAGTTAGTGCACTCGGCACATGACTTCAAGATCAAATCTTATCTATCCCAAAAGAAATAATTGTGCTAACCTTTCCACAAATACTGAGCAGAGGAAGATGCACCAAAGTAAGATAAATAAGTAAGTACAAGCACAAATTATTTTTAAGAGAAGGTTATTGTGAAGTCTAACACACAAGACGATTCAATGGGAAAGCCACAATATTTTACAAGAGAAAAAGTCATTTTAGATCATGAGTATAGCTGTAAACACCAATCCAAGTATAAGCTGTTGTGCAGATATATACAGACGTTCAAAGAGCAGTAATCAAAACATATTCACTGGGTACTTAACAAAAAATAACTATACCTTCACACAGCAACAGCCAGTGTCCATCCACTTTGTGCCAAGGTTTCTCATCTTTTGCCTCTAGAAATGTCCAGAGCAGATTTGATGCACTCTGATGTGCCGATGAGACTCTGCAGGCGAAGCGTTGGCTTTCATTTTCAAAGCCCTAAGACTACAAAGGAATGGTAGATAAATCAGATCAATGAAATTAAATATTGCAAACTAATTGCCCAACTTATTCTCTGCGCTAATATTTTACAAAAAGACCAAGGCTATATAAATGGTTTATTAACAATTTACTTACACTACCACAGTTATTAATTTGGTTGTAAACATTTTGCAAAACATTCATACCTAATTATAACTTAGTTTCATACATAAATGCTGGATCATTATTTGGCAAGATCATAAGCAGGATAGATACTGGATCAATCGCTGGACATCTCATTTTGACAAATCCGTTCTATCTTTATCTTCATTTCATTTTACAGTGCGATGTGCTAATGTTTGGTGCACTTTACCACCTGACTGCATAGGACATTGGATGTGAATTTGATCATCTCATGTTAATGTAGGCCAAAAGAACCTTTCGGATGAATAATGCAATCTGTTGGTGGTTAAATGTAATAAACTTTAATATATATGATCAAGCTGACTGTTGGGACAAGACACTATAAACTTAAAGGAAAATACATAAAAGCAGACTCATAACAACCACAAGTATTAGATGTTTCGCTGATGGTGATCGATTTGACTGTTATTGGAAGTGATTTTAAACCATAAATTAAGCTACTGTATCTACAGGAACACATACACAACCTGTTAGCCTTCTGGTTATTCTGTCTTTCAGCAGAGGTTACAAAGTGAAGTGAAGTTTATTGAGCTTGTTTCCTTCTGCACTCTTTGGTTTTGATTTCAAAGGTGTGAGAGACACAGTACTTCCTTCCCCCTGGCACTGAGAAGATATCTGCGGTGTGTGATTGTACTGGTGACCTTGGTTCTTTTCTAAAAGCCTTCTGTCAGTACAGATTCTTATAGGCACAAAGCCCTGTAGTGTTAGCTGAAAATTCATTGAATCTGCTCAGCCAAAGCCAACAGGGCAGCTGGTTGCAGGTGCTGTAGTGAAATTGGTTTGCTTTTTACTTAAAAAGTTAAAGCCGTCTCACCCAGAATGCAGACCAGAATCAGCGTCCTGTGTTCCACTTTGAGGGTTTTGGTCTCGCAGTGATTGCCGTTTTACACTGTTCGAAACAAATATATGAATTGGATTCCGATCGGAGAGTGTATATATTTGGGCTGTGAAAACTCCTCAGACAGTGTTATATGGTGTTTCCAGTAAATTTTCAGTGTGGGAAGAGAGTTATGTGAATCAGCCTTGGCCCAAGTTAATGTTTTAAAGATTATTATGAGACCGTGATTTGGAAGAGAAAATAGACTGAATGAGATCAAATTCAATTCTTTGGCAGCAGGGAAGGCTTGTTGGCACACAGAACAATATCTAAATAGAATTCACATTTTCACTGGATAGATTTAACTGGGGAGCATTGTCCTTTTTTCTGGCTCAGCAGCAGAGCTGTCTAGAAATGTTAAAGATGCAGCCACAGAGTTTTGGCATATTAACATTTTTGGCACAGGGGGTGTTATATCTGGCAAGAAGAATCCATTTTGAGAAACGTTTCGATATAACGTCTATATGTAAAGAGCATCTGCCACAGACCTTAGCATTCTCTTCACCTGTAAAATGTTAAATAGGTCAGTAATATTTCCCTTTTTTTTCTTTAAACCACATAAAAACACACAGCATACGGAACCAAATCATTAGCATGGACGGAATCCAGGGAGAATTTATGCTCCAGCTCTCAATAGGAATGAAAGTGATCTTTGCCCACCTTCTCACAAGCGAGGGCCCCAGAGCATCTGGTCCGGGAAACATCTCTATCAAATAGAGTTCCCTCTCATGCATTTTTTGCACGGCTTAACCACCAAGAATTTATACCTGTAGGGGCTATAACGTTACTATGTTTGTGGGATAGGATTCAAGTCTGAGCCGTGAGAAATGATCAAATAAGAGCAGGCAGTGAAGAAAGCTGGAGCAGCAGGTCACCAGGCTCAGTTGTGTTGTGTACACAGTTGTGTACTCACTGAGCAGCCTTTACATTTCCTGCTCTGCTTGTATGATTGCTGTGCTACTACTAAGTCATTATTTATCTTGGTTTATTATGTTTAAATGGCGTTTCATAGCTGGAGTATCTGCTCAGTATTACAAGCAGAGATGGCGTAGATATAAAGATTTTTTTTATCTGTTGAGCTTAACTGCTGTTATTTATGAGTTCTTCCTCCTCTAGCACATTGACAGCAGATATATGCCTCTTACTGACGTACTCCATGTTGCGAGTGTGCCATTGAATGCTGGAAACATTGAATCCTTGTGTTATTGTAAGCTTGAAGTGATAATAAGAATTCTATTCTTTATGGTTTCGTCATAACTACCTTATTTATCATACGGACGCACAGCAATATTTATCACTGGCAGCGTTCACGGCGATTAATGATGCCTAACTCTGTCGAAGTTGTCTTACGTGCAGCACGGGCTGAAGGAATCTGGAAAGTTATCAGAGGTATAAATCCCAGGTTTTTCCACTGCTGTTTGTCACGATGCGCTGCAGCAGCCAATGGTTTTGACTGTTCAAGATCTCTCCTCTCACTCTCTCACTCTCTCTCCCACAATATAAGGCAATAACAATCCATTAAGATAACAAAGACAAAATAATGAATTAATAACAATTTTCTACATAATACAGAGATGGGGAAGAATACAGAGTAATTCATACTTGTGTGTGTGGGAGTTCCGGATTCAGAATATTCAAAGCATATGCCAGCTGATGTTTCTTTTATACAGTCTGGAGAAATGCTTTGTAATTGGCTGAGAGGAAAATGTAGAATAAGGAAGGCAAGTCCATTGATAGCAATGAGGAATTGTAGAAACAAAAATATACCACCTGTCTGAAGCCGCAGTACAGTGGGTGGCATTTTCATTTGAGAACAGGATAAATGAAGCCTCTTTTGTACGTGACACCCACGGCATAAATCGAGCTATTTTTTTCTGAGTCATTTTTATATTATGACTATGAGCTGGTCAAAGCTCTGTTGTTAAAATATTAGCAGGAATAAAACATCCCAACGCCAACTGTTGCATGAACTGACGCTTCCCCCATTTTTCCTGCAGACAGGCCACTTTCGACATCACAGCTCGGCAACTCGGGTGTCATCATAAAATATGAGTTCCCCATGGATAATTATGACTTCGGGTGGTTGCTCGTGTGCACGGAACCCAACATTATCATATTTTTGACAGCACATGAAGGCCGCATAAGATAAGCATCTGACCAGCTGTTCAAACATAAAGATAATTACACTTCAAAGGACTGTGGGCGGTATCAGTGTGTTAACATGGCTGGAAGATTAAATTAATGGTTATCATTGTGAAACCGAGGTAATTTCAGTCATTCCACCAGAGACCATTCTAATGACACCAAACATGACTCGTACATTTTACACAGATTCTGGTGAAAACCCTATATCCGGAGTCTCCAGCCTTGATGAGAGTGACAGATGCCTGAAGGGATAAAATTTAGAGGACACATTCATTCGCATACCTAATGAATATCCATTTGCTGTTTCTTTACCTTTACCGTATGCCTATGATCATTCAGGCAATAACACACCGTGGCCATTTCCTTTTCTAATCGCAGTCATATTTCCCAAGAGTCTTTTTGCCACACACGTTTTTACAAGCTACATTTTAAGAGGTCCAAATCACTTTTGTAAAATGTTATGGCAATTAAAAAAAAAACCCAGTAGTACTTCTTTAAAATCTTTTAGTGGTAATCTTGGCATGGCATACTTTCCACCATAATGAGGGACATAACCTTTTTCGCTTGCTACGTCTTGATTCCAACTGACATAGCACAGCCAATGTTTGCCTATTCACTAATGCCTCAATAGACACAGTAGACTCAGAATCGGAAGTGGTACGACTATGCGATCTCCCCACGTAACCACACAGGAAAGTACATGCATATATTTATCATATTTTCCCTGTCTGTTTATTAATACACCGAAGGCTCTAATTTCGTAGACTGGTGCGCTGCACCAAAAGTGCGGTCAGAAACTCACACCTCTGCTTGGCCACATGACACCAAACAACAAACACAAAGAACAAAGACATCAGAACACTTCAAAACCAGAAAACAAGTGAAACATTATAAGTCCCACAAACCCATGTATATGAAGGCTTAGCCAGCCATACCCTATAGAATACTATAGGAGTACAACACACTCCCTGATGTTCATTTCTGTCAATGAGAGCTTAGAATAGTCAGCTCAGCGTTGCGTTTGAAATCTTTTGTCAATGGCAGTCATTCATTGCTCTTCTGTATAAAGTATAAATTAAATGAAATAAGGTGTGTAGACTGTTGCGCAAGTTCAATCTATACCCTCCCATTAGCAGCGGCAGTATTTCTTTCATCGTGGTTTATTTTCTGAGTTTAATTTATTGAATAAATTGCCCCTTTTACTTGCCAAGCAGGAGGAAGCCATCCATGCATTGTCCATGATCCAGACAGAGAAGAATGATAGGGCCTTTACTGCAGAGAGCTCGCTGACTGAACGGCAGCCTCCTCAAGGTCAGGCGTTAGCTAAGAGCTATTTTCTGCTTACCTGTGCAGCCAGCCGGCCACAGAATCTGCACACAAACTGCCTTTACACCAACAGGCTTAGTAAGCAGAGAAGCTCATCACTGATATTTCCAACTGGTACCATGAGGAAAAACCACTTCGCCTGCAGAAAAGGACACAAAGGCATGAGTAATATGATAACTCGGATCTTGCTACAGTGTGTGAAGACATTAGGAATGTTGCTTTCGATCTTTGCCAAAGGCCAAATCATATCCGCCCATTGTGTCCCCATTAAAGCAAAGCAGTGTATTAAATATGAATCAGTCCGTAGTGAGTGTGCCGTGGGGGTTGGAGGTCAAACTGGAAGCACAATTGTTTAGCCTGCTTGTTACCAAAGAATGTAAAATGACTGCTTTTGTCAAACACACGCTCGTGGATGTCTGGTTCAAATAATACAACATGAAGAGCGTTTATAGAATTTGTGGTGGTCACGCTGCTTTTTTTTCATGGACTTTCAGCATCTATGTAGGAGTGACTGTAGAGATCAGCAACAGTTAAATCACAGGGAGATCTTAATCATCACCTTATCATCTTAATGGGGTGGGGGGGTGGCCCAGGTGCAACCTCAAACAAATGTTTATGCAGCAAACATCAAACAGATAGGATTAGAGGCTGACCCCCATCATCTTTCTCCCTGTATGAACTATCCCAACAAACACAAATACCTCTTTATGTTGAATAACACCACCCATACTGCGTGCAGGCACACACCAGTGTAGTAGCTTAGAATAATGAATGTCTTAAAATGTGCACTTTGGATACATTTTTTGACTTGTACACGTCATTAAAAAAATTTAGGGTCAATGAAAGACTGAACTATTACATATTTCTGACTGAGTAGGTTTTCAGAGAAATCAAAGTCCTGCTGGTTTGTAAACTCACCGTGCTGTTTAGGGTATTGGGACCCTGCAGATGTGAAGTAAATTCTCCTCATAGTTGACTGGTGAAGTCAGTCTTTCTCGGGCTTCGCTCCAAGATCTTAAACAAAACCAACCACATGTAGGAAAAACGTGGCTTAATGAAATATAGTTTGTTGGAGAATGTTTTATAGAATTAATAGTCTTAAGCCAAAAATTTTATTCATGCAGCATTATAGTAGGTACGGACTCTTGAGTATTAAATCTGTGTGAGAAACTGTCTTTAGTGGCCACATCAGGAGGATTGCAGAGGTGAAATGTCTCGAACGAGTATACCGACCTGTATTTCTAAGCAAGGTCGCAAAATCTGAAACTTTAACGAGCAACGATGCACAAACCACAGAACAACTTTATATTTATCCCTCACACTGCCAAACACAACTACCGTCTGCAATTCAGCTAGCACAAACAAACTGTATGTTACGCACTACAAAAACATAACTACAGTGATACACACGCATACACAGTTACAGTAGATGGATGGAATGCATGACATCTTTGAAAACCTGACCAAAATTTGACAGGAAGTTGGGAATATGAAGTTGAATGACTGGGAAGATTATTGTGAACCTAAAAAGACCATTATCTGAAAGCAGCAGGTAAAAAGCTTAAGCCCTATTCACATGGGACTAGTATTACCAGGGGACCTCATGTGATTTAGAACTTATTCCTCCACGTCTGTGTTTCATGTGGCGCATTCGCACGGCATGAGCGATGTCTATATTTGACTTACTTACCAAAAAAGACGAGAGAAAAAAGAGAGAGAGATAGAGTGGTGGTCAACCGAGTTAGAGAATGAATGAAGAGAGGGAGTGGCGGTAGCGAGAAGAGTGGATGAAAGGAATAAAACTTTATTTTCTGATTGTTTCACCGAAGCACAAATAAACACATCCACACCTCCTGCTCCCACACAGCTCCTCTGATGGGTTTGAACTTATTCTCTCTGGGAACGGGTCCCCATGCTGTGTAGCGAGATGACCTTGCCGAGTTTGCATTAAAAATGCTGACAAAACACATGACACCTGTGTTTGGCGAATATGGCCGTTAATTTGTGGTGGAATTTTTACTTTACAAATTACGGACATGGCAGATTCGCACGGTGTTAAGATAACAAATGACCTCTGCAATTATTGCAAATTTCCAGAGGTCGGCCGGTAGTACTAGTCCCCTAGGAATACGGCTTTAGTTAATTGATAGCCTGAATAACTGGGACTATGCCACTTGACTGCCATCTTAAAGTATCAGATTAGCAGCATGAAAGATGCTATACTTGCGTATTTGTAGCAGGATTGAAGTTCTTTGGACAACACTGTATGGAGGCAGTAGTCTTTTCGGCCTTTTAATTCGATAACATCCTTCCTATAATGAAATGGCTCATGATGAACACCATCGGAATAGTGTATTCCATACTTTCAGTATTACATTTCATCACAGGATTTGCTCTATGGGACAGTGTGCTCTATAAAAAAATAAACAATATAATATGATATGGGTTACACATATTATAGCAGTAATAATGTATAAAGTTTTGTTTTTGAACTCTGGTTGGATTATGTCAGTCCTGAGTTTTACAGCCGCCTGGTAGGGAACACATACCTTGTTGACTGAGTTGTTTGTGTATTCAAGCCACTAAAAGCGGTTAATGGCTCACCGGATCCCCCAATGATCTGCATGGGTCGTCTGTTTTTGGACATTTTCTCTGTGCTTTAAGCATAGTTAATCCATTGATATACCCTCGGAGTCCACAGGGGTTGGTGACCTCCATTCACTTTGAAAGATTTCTCTTTGTTGCGTTAGTGGCTGAGGTCCAGGTCCCAGAGCTCATGCTGAGTGGTCTGTTTCCTGCAGGTCATTTGGTCAAGTGTGTGTTTGGTTGCTCAGCTCGTGTAATTTATCTGCTCTACATGGTGGATACTGATGGAGTGGAAGCATTTTGTCCTCTTAGTTCACACCCCAAATTCCAACCCCTTGACCAGATTCCCAATTTCAGGTTCAGTGTTTAAGTGATCCACACTAAAAGCTTTACACTGGTGAATCTGGTCCCCCATTCAGTCAGAGCACAGCGCCTGTCTCCACTGTTGAGTTATGGGAGATCGGATCTGACTAACGGAAACATCACCTTGTTTATCCTGTAAATAATTCACCCCTCCCAGGCAAAAGAAACAAAATCAAGATTGTGTGTCTAACAAGGAAGGCGAGGAATGAAAAGGAGCCATCGGGTCTTTCCCATTCCCAAGTTGGGATCAAGAGACAGAAACACATCCCTTATTTCTACGCGGTACGAAGATGCTGCAGAGAGATGTCATGGGAGGAGACGTGTGTACGTGTGTGTGTTAGCGAGTTTATTTTGTGTGCTAACTGAACTTGCCCTTTGATAGCTCTTTGTAGAGAATGCCGAGATACAGCGGGGGACATTCTTTCCACGTTTATCATCAGACCCTGTGGAGTGTGTCGGTACATCATCTAGTTTGATGCTTATCATCGAGGTCTGTACCTGTGATCTGTCCCTGCGTGGAACCCCATCAGTGTTGAATGTGTATGTGGACACAAGTTGTTGCGCTTTACTTTTGGTGTTTGCGTTGTTCAGTATCACTCATGTGGAGAAGTGTACTGCTCACTTTTGGAGCCAGACTTATATTCCCATTAATTTTTCTTTATCATCCAGTCAGTTCTGATTTTTTTTTAGCCATGATTTTATCAAAGCTCATAACATAAACATGTGAGCACCATGTGTTATCTTCCTACTCGGGGTAACATTTAGTGCCATGAATTCAATCCATTTTCAAATAGTAATTTTGCCCTCTGCCTCATTTAATTTGTATGGTGTTTAGGTCATGTTTGTTTTTTGAATTATTTTACAAAATGGTGTGATTTTTTGCAAACAAAAATCTTGAGTTTTTTTCGTAAGTTGGAGCATCATAGAAGTATTTGGTGATCCCGTGCCAGGTCTTTGGATGTACACCTAAAGAAACCTTTCCAACCTTTCACCCTTAAACAATTTAAAATGTGACATTGCTCAGAGAATGTTGCAGAATATACACAACAGTTGTGGCCAAAATATATTTTTTTTCGCAAGATATTACCATCAGTAAAGCATAACGGGTTTCAGTGCATTTAGCTTAGAATATCTAACACTTGCTGCTAACACTAAAATCTCTCTCTAATTCCCACTAGCCCGAATAATTTCCATCCAAAGTTAAGAATATGTTATTTTTCATGTCTGCCAGTGCAGCGCTGTGCATTTTCTGCTCTTCAGAGAAACCACAACAATGAAATCTCTGAATTATTTATTGGTAACTTACAGGATGCCTAATTATATCCTGTAGTGACAGTCATTCTCCTCATTCACTCCTCACTCAATCCTCAGAGAAGATGTCTTCATTTGTCATTGTGTTTTCACACAATGAAAACTGGAGAGGCACACCGAGACTGGTGGTGTGATCACACAAAGTGAACTATTGAAATTCTGCTCTTGTTATGTGAGAAAACACGGAACTATCCTAAATCTAAAAAAGATCAGGACCATCTTTCAGATCCACCACATGAGGGAAACAGATCAGCGCAGCACACAGTCATTATCAGGTTCGACCTTCATGTGCAGAACACCCTGTTGGGCCATGCAGCTTCTTCTCCTCCTTTTTGTCTAAAACATTTTTTTTGCATTTCAAATTTTCAGTGTAGACAATGTTTAAACACAAATATTCCATATAAATGAGGACCTGGTATGTGAACGCCAAGTTCAATACAGAATTCAACAACTTAAAAATAATTTCAGTAACCTTGTTGGGTTGAATTAAGGGCAGCTGGACTTTGCTGAAGATACTTAAAGATGTTTTGCCTCTCACACAAGGGGCTTCTTCAGTTGCCATGTAAAAAACTGAATGAATCATACGATAGCCCACTGTGCAGGTGTCAAGGATTTTGAAGCTCAAGGACTCGATTCCCATACTATGCTGCACTCTCCCCTTTGAGTGCTGATTGTGAAGACGAGAGCACAGTTGACTGATCTGAAAGGAAATGACTGGAGAGAGAGCTTATCCACGCCTTTGACTGATAATCAGCTCATTATCGTGTTGATCATTTACAGCTCTTCGACTCCCCCTCTCTGTTCTTTTAGCGGTGTCACCAAAGCAGAGCACACAGGCTGTTAATAGCTTGGCAGGGAGCCACAGTGGTAAGCAGAGTTAAAACAACCTTGCTCACTCTGGCTAGTCCCCACACATCACTCCACTCCAGGTCCCCACCCCACTTATCAAGCCTCCAAAGAAAGAAAAAAATAGAAAAGAAAAAAAAAAGAAGAAGAAAACAACAACATATGCAATCGTGTCGCAAGCAAGTGCCCTAGCACCCCAACATGGCTAACTGTGCATGAAATTGAGCTGATAGGAGTTATTGACCAGAAGGCCCCTAAGAGGACTGGGAGGAGGAGGGGGCCTATGTGTTACCTGACTGAGTGAAAAATCCTCATGTGGTTGCTTTGATGCTTGGCACTTTACAGGAAACAGTGATTTAATGGAAGCTGCCAGACCTCATCAATGTCAGCGCTCATGGTGAGGGCCCTTCGCGCCGCTGTGCTTCATATAAAAGTGCTCAATCTGACAGGTGCTGATAGACAGATGTTTGCTGGTTGTTTGAACGGTATAGTAAAATAAACATAGATATTCACTATTCACCTCTGCCTCTGTGGACAGGAACTGAGAGCAGAGTGCTGTGAATGTGATGTGTTAAACATTTAGCGGGAAAAAAACAATACATGAAATGTTTTTCATTTTATTTTTGGACCGGCACTTACATCAGCATCCTAGCTCAGAAATTGGCCTTCGCGATCGGCTCGGCGGCCTTCGCT
>OMNV01000572.1:0-14573 GCA_900303265.1 Brotula barbata
TACGCCTGGCTGGGGCCACTTAATCCATCATCCTGATGTTTAATTACAATGTGCACCGATTGTGTTTACTCTGAAACACAAAGAAGGTTATCCACAAGGTGATACATTCCCTAAGTGAGCTCAGTCTTACAGCCTTCAGCTATGACCTGGTAAAAATTTGTTTGTCATTTTTATAGAAATCTAAAAATTACATCCAGTATACACAAATACAGAAATTACCCAAATTATACAGTGTGAATGTATGACACACTGCTTCATGCCAATCAGTTACCCTTTACATTAGCTATGTCAACAAACCTGCAATGGTGTCTGCTAAAAAGCAGCATTATATATGCACAAAGATGTAAAGATGGCAAAACACAGGATCTCCAACCAAATGATTAAACTGTCTGATATCCCTTAAACATTTCATGGTGAGTCCTTACCAAGTCTACCCTTTGGCATCCTCTGTAGCCTCCATGTCTATGTGTACATATGGTGTTCTGCCTGCCTGTGTCAATGTGACTTGGTTGTATCTGTGTCTAAAATGCAGCGCTGGGAAGAGAGGGGCTAGTATTCTCCACATGGCACCATTAATCTGCAAGCTAACTTACACAACACAAGATAATGGGGAAAAAACTGAATAATTAGCACTGAAAAATCAGACTTCTCATCAGTAATCTTTGCATTTACACGGGCTACAATCCCACAAAGAAAACTGTAGCACGTTGACATTACTGTTGTCACCAATTCCAGCCCTTGCTGTCCCTGTGTTGCTGTCGTTAGCAGGCTAGCGAAGTGATGGTGTTTTCTGGACCCCCTTCTACCAGCAGCTGAGTAGTAAAAACAGTTCACTGTTGCCTACCCGGTCTTTTTCATGGTGAGGTAGTAAGCGTAGCAATCAGGGATGGAAACTTCACTAGCCATTGGTGAGTATTTTGCAGCCTGGGCAAGATCTGAGATCTGAGAATCCGAGTGGGGATCAAGTGGAGATGGTACTGATGTCACAATATAGCTCTACCCCAAAATCCGGAAGTAATCCTGGGACATTATTCTTTAAAAGATTGCAGCCTGTGAAGCACCTGAATCTAACTGTCAGTATTCCTCATTCAAACCAACAGGTGCCACAAACAAAAACAACAGACTAGCTTTTAAAATGTAACGATGCCCCTTGAAATTCCATCCCTGGTAGTAACACACAGTCCACTGTTGCCTACCTTGGTCCCTTTTATGGTAAAGTAGTAGGCGTAGCAATATACAGTATACATATTCTATATTCTACGGTAAATATCATTATTTTTGGTCAAAACTGACAACCTGACAAAGATATGTTTGTGACTGTATGCATTTGTATGAATTATTTTAAAAGGAAATAAACTGTGGAAAGGTGACTTTTGTGTCATATTCATCAATCTATATTCATGTGTGGAGGCAACAGTTTGTTTGAAGAGGCCAAGACATTTCTACATAAAATTCTGAACCTTTTCCAAACTTCTTTTATACAGATAAGTTTGAGATACGTGATGTTGTTATATGCTCACGAATTAACCATTTTGGAACGTTTGCAAAGAACTGTGAAAATCCTTAAATGTGTTAATACAAGTTTAATAATTACATCATATTTTTACCCAAAGACTTTCAAGGGTTTTGCATTTATTAACTCAATAAGAAGTTATTGGCTGATTCCACTAGGTGTCACTGGTATAGCTGCGTAACACAACTTAGAAGAGTCATTCAAACCGACTGCAACATCTGAGTCTGCAGAGTTTGCTGCATGAATTGATTTTCCTTTTTAATTTATGTTTAAAATAAATGCTTATCCATCTTTTTGTGTTAACTGAGACAGTATCAGGTTTGTAAACAGTTTTGGTCCTGTAGTACTGCCCACCCAAGCACAAAATGTGCATTATTGACTGCTCAAGCAAAAAACTCAGTGTCATCAAATCAGGGAATTGTATATAGCAAACATCCCGATAGAGTATAATATACAATATGGATTGGTTTATGTAACCATGACGCTAACTTGAGTCTGGAGAATAGATGAATAATGTAGATAATATCGAGGGTATAGACTATTGCATTGTTATGGTTTAGTTTGTTGTATTTGGGCAATAACAGTGATAGATCATTCACAATGATTCTGGTATAAATATCAATGCCACTAATATGCTGACATATTGTAATGACAAAGCACAACTCTGCATACTAAGCAAGCGAGAATCTAGTTCCTTGTAGATACAAGAATTCTTCTGAGTGGATATTTGCAATAGGGAATCATTTGGACATGCTGTGACTGTACTAGAAACGGCACACAGCATCTACAGCCCTGAGTTATAGAGTACATATGGATTTTAGCTGCCTTTCCGTAAATAACATACAATTATTACATTTCTTCACTTCAGCACATTAAAACATACAAATCTTATTATTACTTATCATCATCAGTCGTGGCCTTTTGGAATTATGAATTCACATTTTCAGTTTATCATTCTGTTGTCAATGGGCGCCATGACAACAGCTGAACCAACTGCAGCTAATTTCTGAGGTCAAACATGACCTCACTCTCCCTCTTTATCTGTCTTCTCATATTTCTCTCTCTTTTGCTCCCTTAATACTTCCAAATCTCTCTATTTCCTTCACATTTTTAGTCCGTTCTCCTGTATCTCCACTTTTAACGTACTTTTCTCTTTCCTCTGTCTTTCTCTGTGTCTCTCTCTGGTTCATCCATTCAAAGTTACAGTCACTAAACACAGTCTCCAACAGCTGGAAACTCAAGTCGGTTTAATCTAAACCTCAGGAATCAGGATGAGAACCAGATGCAATGAAAAAAGAAAACAAGGCATAGAGGGCATGTTTCATTCAGCTCACATGGAGACCTGCAAAGGACACTGTGCAAGAGATTTTCACGAGGCTGCTGGAACTTTCAGGACGGAAATGTGCGTCCGCTCAAACCACAAGGCCAAATTGTCAGCACCGATCATCAAAGTTAAATATATGGGATGGAGAAATCATCTACATACAACACCTGAATCAGCTCTAAACAGTCACATCTTCCAGTCTAAGGACACAAGTTGAGAGTTGAGAGATTCTGAAGGAAACTTTGAGCAAGGAAACGTGCATGACTAACAATCTCCACTCCCTCAGGAAAACTCATTCAGCTTCCCCTAGGCAAGGCAATTAACATTAATCCATATTATAATCTAGCCTTATACTGGAGTTTTTACTGGATTCAAGAAAAAGTAAGGAAGTTTTGCTTTTTTTCTGTTGAAGTTTTAGCCATTTAACGAGACAGCCCTAAGCCATAAAATGAACAAAAATCTGTGGGCTTTTGGTGAGTTCAGATCGAATATTTTACAAGCCCACCGATTTTTTTTCTTCAAATATGCAGCATTTACAAAGGAATAGAGTTAAAGAGAGGCTTTCTGCAAGCTGTGAACCTAAGAACACTTAATGTACAGTATGTTGGAAAAGTGACTCATGGGAAAAAACTGTAATTTTCTTTCAGGGTAAAGGTCCCCAGCCCTTTTCCAAAGACCATGGTCCACTTGTATTTATAGGTGGCCACTCGAAGCAGACACAAAATATCTCAGTCATCCGAGCAGCTTCCTCACGTGGTCGAAAGAAAACCAAGTATTAACTTTTGAGAGTTCACACCTTGTCGACACTCAGATGATTCCTTGGGTCACACAGGGGTCTTGTGAGGACCGTTGGAGTCATTAGTCACAAAGTGAATTTATTTGCACACAACTGCTATGCTACTTGAATGGCTGGGGAATCGTCAAGTTTTCTAGACCAGTTCAGTTGCCTAGAAATACTAGTTGTACACTTTCAGCTTCTATTCTAACTCACCTTAGTATGATACTAAACTTAGTATGGTACCATGATTGCAATTTTAAGATGAGAATCTTTCGCTGAACTTTGATCAAACCCAAATTTCCAATCTTGAATAGGCATTTCATTCCCAGTGAAGATCACTTTTTACTGCATGTTTGTTACTTTGTTAGAATTTTTAAGCAGATGAAAATGGCCAGATGATGATGAAAAGTAACAAACTGCCCTGTTAATGACTGACTATCAATCAAACTGGCAAGTGGAGTTATAAGTTTTGTAAGCGGAGCACTACTACCCTACATCCATGTCAGTGTTCTATAAATCTACGTAATGTCCACAAATTTTTAAGAAAACCGCAAAGAAAA
Organism: Brotula barbata; assembly: GCA_900303265.1. Lineage (NCBI taxonomy): Eukaryota > Metazoa > Chordata > Actinopteri > Ophidiiformes > Ophidiidae > Brotula > Brotula barbata. Next base: position 4,176 of record OMNV01000572.1, read on the forward strand.
AAAACAACAACTTCCACATGTTGTCTCATTTCATTTGTCCGCCCTGTTGAGAGCGTATGCGACAAAGAAAGAGTGTGTGAGCCTCAATGTGGTAGGTCCAGGTAATACTGACGAATTGGCCGATGATGGACAAGGAGGAAATGGGGATATTTTCACTTCCTCTTCTCCCTCTGCTCCTCTCACGTTTCCTCTTCTCTCTACCATTCCTCTGGCTAATTTCTGGCATTCTATTGCACTAATTTCTCTTGTCTACTGGCCTCAATAAGGACAATTATGTGGTGATATACAGTGGCTGTTTTAACATTGAAAAGGTGAGGCGGTGCCCTCCTGCTGAGATGAGCTTCCCATAACATGCAGGATTTCCATTGACAATTGTGCCAGTGGCGGTTTTTAGTGTCCAATGGGTCCACATGCAGTTTCATAGGGCGTTTCCATCCTGCCAAGAAAAATGTCTGCTGGTTAATAAACACCAGACATGCGCTTGTAAATGTTGGCTGCTTGAAAGGTGCCAACTCCAATGGCTGCATTGGCAGGTCACCATCCTTCTTTCAATTTGTCCACTATATTGAGTGTGTTTATCTTTTTGTATGCATTGATTATTGGCTGCTATTGTATCGCACATGTTGCCAATGTGTTGTGATACTAAAGCCAAGCACCATCACTGAGGTGCATTGTTAAATGTCAACAGACAAAGGGAGTTTCTTGGAAATCCAACTACTGACTAGTTTTTGCAAGGAAAAAACTCTAGACAAAAGTAATGCAGGACTCTGTCCATTGCAAATGGTGTTTTATGAGAACAAATAAATTGGGCTGGTGAAACTGACACGTTCCAACCACAGTTGTCTGCCACAACACCAAAGATGGAGGGATTTATTGCATTTGAATACCTGATCCAATAACTGTGGTTTTTCAGGCAAGAAAGGCCGACTCTCACATCTGAATTCAGTCTGGATTCTTAATGTTATCTCTGGCTTACTGGGTTTGGTTCGACCCACATAAAGCTGAATGAGAGTGTGCAATACTTGATATGAAAAATACACGGCTAGATGGAACCTACACTGCTGGAAAAACAGCACTGGAATAAAAGAGACAAAAGAAATAGAGTTGACATAGAGTTGACAAAGTCAAAGAACTGTCTACTAACTAACAGAATGTTGGAGTTAATGTTGCAGCAAAATACATGTCAGTGACCTACATTCTTGAACCTTCTGTTTGCATTTTTCTGCAGGAGTCCCGGTCACGTTTTCCCTCAATGTGTTGGTACAACTGTTTGTGTTTTGAAGGTGGTGACCCAGTTTCTGTAGCTTTTTAAGACCACATGTGTCTGATTTGGGAGGAGCTGGCAACTGACAGATGCCATGTGGCTCGCATAAACACAAGCAGAAAAACACACACATAGCCATGTATAAATGCACAGGACAAAATTATCAAAATACTACTACTGTTTGTTTAGGTGCTGTCAAGGTCCTGTATCTGATCCAAATACTTTCATAAACGAAAATCACCGTCCATTACCATCACCATCCAGATTTCAAGCTTGATAGCCATGCCACGGATTCAGATGAGTTTATTCTTTGAGGTATGATTGTCTGTGCTGTCATCATTACTTTTGTTGTCCTGTGTCCAAATATCTATTTTTCCTCTGAACTGCCTCTGCAGTTCACATCTGCACAGAAGCATCTTGTAGTTAGCGCTCCAAAATAAATTTGTTCCAGGTTTAGGTTGGGAGAACATCTACACCTTTGGGATCGATTAAGTAGGATCACTTTTGTATCACAACTATTTATGTTTTCTGAGGATTATTTGATGTTACTAGCAGATGTCTGAACATCTGACAAGTCTGAAGTTAGGGTTACATTCTAACACGATTTTGATCATCCAAAAGCAGTAAAAAAAAGAAAATATTGGCCAACAAGATACAGCATTGGTGGAGCTAAGACTGTGGGCAAACACAAAAAATACTTGTCTATGACTTAACAGAGACTTCATTGCTTAATTCGATCAAATTTTAGGCATATTGTGGTAAATGTTTATTGTAAACGCATTTTGAAGAAATTATAGCTTCAAAAGACTTCCAGATGCTCATTTTATGTACCTACAATTTAACCCATACCTGAAAACGAGAGCCTGTTTTCAAAGACCTTCTTTGTCTTCCATCCAATCCACCTAAGCCTTGTTCAAGTTAATCTGTTCCCACTCTGGATATTTCCAACAAACATTCAACAATCTGCAGAAGCAGCTAGCATTGTGTTTGAACAAACCTGGGCATTTCAAGGAATGGGTAGAGTACAACTTCAGATCAAATGGCAATGATTCATTCCGTCAGAGGTAGATTAACGACAGCCTTTACTCCGACAGCAGATTTGGGAAGGTGTTTTTGAGTCGATTGCTTCACATGACTTCAGAGTGTGAAGGCCAATGCAGATGATCTTATTACATTGTAAGACTATTAAAAATAGACAACAATAGAACTAGAATAAATGATGGATTTTAAGTAAGTGTTGTACAATGGGGGTTTGACGAGCTCCGTAACCAGACCACCTAAATTTTTTGATTTTGTTTAAGGACAAGTTATTAGTTCTTCACTGTTATCAGATCAAATCATTCAATACATATCTCCATAAAAATGCAAATGTTTGGATCACACGCCTTAATACATTGCTCTAGAAACGCAAAATAAAGATAATTTGTGACACTTTAATTGTATTGTAGTGTTTATATAATGCTAGGAAAAAAATCCCGACACTACAAGTTGCATGAACTTATTTTTCTACTCTAGCTTTATTCTCAGGTTGTCTATTTCTATTCATTTTCAATAGAATGGTTTGGAATTCATGTGTCAGCAAAGATCCAGATGAAAATCCTGTAACAACAATACCATGTGTGTTTTCAATTCTAATGGAAAATCAGATCTGGTGCTAGTAGAAAAAGATCCACATTCCACACCTCATTTGGATAATTGACAGAAAATATCATGCCAGTGAAAAATAAATGGCTTCAGATTTTACCATAAAGTAGAATATGACAGAATCCGAACAGTCATGAGACTCTTTCACTCAGAGAAACACTGTTAGCAAACAAAGGGATCTATCTAGGGCTAAGAAATTATTTAAATTATTCATAATGATCAATGGCATGATTTGTGTAATTAATTGCAATTTATCATGCAATTAATTAGACATGTTGTATATGCTCTACTTTTACCTGCTAAAATATTTTTTGAAAGCAGTTTTTCAGCAGCTGAAACAAAAACAAGCCCAATAACAGCAGAACACAGCACAATTCAAAATCAAACTGCCAACATTATTAATGGTTAACCTGGAACAATGGACCGCTAACTAAGAAACTTAAGTTCACTTACCACAAAGGTTTGAGCAATATGAGACATTCATAAACAACTATAATTCAGCCCTTTAGACCAGACAAAGTAGCCTGATTTAACAATATCCATGTAGTGCTCCTCACACACACAAACACACACACAGTGCAGGTGTCTTGCTGCTAGCAAACATGTTGCTGTACATGTGATTTGTCACTATTTAAAAGATTAACTGAAGTCAACTGCGATAATCCCAGTAGTCATAGGGCGAAACGCATGGTATACCGACCCCAGCTCCACTGTGACCCTCAAAATGATTAGCGGTAAAGATAATGGATGAATAACTGCAATAGTCATTATTAATCGAGTTCATTGGAAAACCCTATTCATGTAAGTAATAAACGAAATAAAACCCTCTGGAATGCGGTTCAAATTAAGGAGTTGGGCGAGGTTGGATACCAATTGAAGCCCGTATATAATGAGATTATGTTTACTGAGGGAAAGTATCTGTGATGTGTAATGCAAATATATTTGACTCTCTGTGTTGCTGTGTTTTTCTGTCACCATAACTGTAAAATTAAAAACATTTCAGCTGAATCCAGGGGCAGTAGAGAGTCAAGGTTACAGCATGTGATGCAATTAGTCATATGCAGATAATTAAGCACTTTCAGAGGAGGGACCGGAGTGACTCATTCGGTGTCCTGTTATCATGAATATTCAATGGCACACAGACATTTCAGTTATAATCCAAACTCTAACATCATTATTGTATCATTTCTCCTTAAGTTTGATTTTATCTTTAATTATAAGTAAGTTCTCTACGTCTGGCTGACAGCAAACAAGTGAGTGTGTATTCATAAATGTTTTCATGTGCCACATTTTTGATGTCATACTATAACTTTATTTTCTACAGAGACACAGGTGGAGTCTTCTCTGTCTTTCACTCATTCACCCCCTCAACCGTAAGATTTATGGTCTGCAGTGTTCACATCTGCCATCATTATTTCATTAAAAGAGAAACCTGAGAGAAATGTCATTCACACAGAATATTGTGCAGTTAACCGCTCCCACCTATAAAAACATGGTGTGAACCTCATCATCCTGTTAGAGACATACAGGAAACCAAGGGTAGGAAGTCGTGGATGACAGTATTACAGTTAATGTAATAAAAAAATAAAATAAAATAAACTCATATCTTACTGCTATGCTTCAGTTACTGCAGAAAAACAACAGGTGATTGCAGATACAGAGATGGGACATTTGGTTTTAAGACAATTCTATTAAACTAACTTTTTTGTCTTCTAATGTGTTAATGTGTTGTTGATATGTTCTACGTTAATTCACAACTTACATCATGAAGAAAGGCCAACACAGACTTGGCTGATTAATGTGTAATGACCTTTACGTCTACTGTCTCATCATGTATCGCAATATAAGTATATCATACGGTGTACCTGTGTGCTATATATCAGATCATTTCACTCCAAATATCACTCTTACATTTATTGTACTTGGCAAGGTTAATGATTGTGATACTGAATTGCATTTGCTTTGGTACAATCCATGTATGAACTCTTGTGACTTTCTCAAATCTTTCTTCAAGCCTAGCCTAAATACTCTAATACCGACGGCGATTTATTGGTTTAACTCAATAAGATATCATCTTTCATCTGTATTCACCTGGCCAGACAGTTTCATGGAAAGGACAGGTGCTCATATCTTTTGTATTTTGTGTTTAACTCTGTTCTTAAACATCATAGCATTTCTGGGCACCTGAGACGATTTCCAAGTGTTCCTCAGAGAGGGACAGTAAATCCCTGAACAGTGAGGGACACCAGAAACTCAAGATGATGTTCTTTGTGACTTCCTGAAAGCCAATAACGTGTGTGACTGTGTGTATGTGAGAGAGACTCTGGCTTGTGAAAGAGTCTAAGCTGTGCATATGTTGAATATGTGTACTGTGTGCAACTGTAATAAGGAAACAATATATTTTCGCTGAGATCAAAACACATGCATGTGTGTAGACGCCAGAAACATTTCTCTAGACAAATTCATCCTTAATATAATAACAAAAACAGAAAGTCTAAATTCCCCATTGTGCAGATGTCATCTTATATTCCAATTCATCTTCTCCAAAGGCTGCGCTTACATTTTTAGGCAATATCATGAGCGGAATGTGTGTAACTTTATAATAGCTCCAGTTACTTATGCATGCAAAGTCATGGTCTGTGTGTTTGTGTCTGCGTGTGAGTCTATGTGTGTGTATATATCACTTTATTCAACAGCTCATCAATCACCTTCAAATACACATCTAACTGACTGGAGTAAGGCAAGCCACCACAAAGCATCATTGTCCAAATAATGTTACGAAACGTTTCTGTCCTGTGGAAATGTTGCATATTCACTTTGACATTAAAACTGACATCATCCCAAAAGTGCTGAGGAAGGGATATGACCTTTATGTCTGTGGAAAGCATTCAAAGCCTATTGTTGAATTTTTATAAAACCCATTGGCGTCACTTGAAAAATGAGAATTGGTTTTCTTAACTCCTGCACTGCAGAAATGGTCCATCTTGACAAGTCATTTAGGTAGTGTTGAGTTATAGAGTCTTATTTGTCTTAAAGCGAGTGAGGCAAAGTCTGTCAGAGGAACAACATTCTATATTTTAATCTGTTTCCACAGCAAATTGGATTATTTCAGTAAGTTTCAAGTGATCATTTAACTTGATATCTTTGGAATCATCAGCTTTATTTAACGTCCCCTCATTTTCTAATTTTTCAAGAACACGATTTACATCTATACACAGAGTATGTTGAGATTTAGGATTTCTGCAGTGGGAATAGTATACAACTGTGGAGATTCAGGCTTTTCTTTTGACTGCAGCAATAATTTAATATCCTCCCCGTCCATTCATTTCCAAACTATTAGTAACTCATCTGAATCCATGCCTGACAGCTGAATAGACTTCTGTCCAAAAAACTTCTCTTCCCTCTCCATCACTGAACAAGGTTCCAACACTCACAAGTCAAAGAGAACCCTGCACTGTTTTCCATTTGTGGATATCCTCAGCTTTGATTTAGCTTTCTGTTTCATTTCTTAATGTGGGGCAAAGAGCACGAGACATGTGATTCTGATTATAAGGTAAATTCATCATAAAAACAAAACAAACATATTGATAAATGCCGTTAAAATCTGAGCTACTTTAAGAATTATATGTATGCTGAATGGAAAAGAGCTCAGATTGGTTTAGAAAACATTATAGAAATAATGTCATGAAGTTTGGTCTCTAAGGAAATGGGAATCATCTGCACTCATCCAGTTCTGGGACTCCACTGTAGTTCACCAGTAGACTAATGTAAAAAAAGTGTTTTTCAGAGATTAAATGTAAATGTCGGCAAATAATACTATAGTCTCGGTCATGTAGACATGTAGTCTTGGTCTGTGTTCTTTATTATGATGCAATGATTGGGCCAGCCAACTCACTCCAGCACAGCTCGACCTGGCCTTGAGTGTAATGGAAAAGGAAGCAGGCCGTGGCTCGGTAAAGCCAATTCAAGCCTGGAAAAGGGACCACATGTTCAACTTGCTTTTATGTTTTCCATTGTTGATGATTCTATTTAGAAGAGGAACCTAATGGTGACAAAGGTATGTTGAGGCTGGACAAGAAGGGAAGCATGGACACTACTGAAATATAGCTGAAGACTGTGGCCGAGCAGTTGAGACTGATCAAGGGGAGCGTAAAATGACAACTCTGACCTGAATCTGACAAAACTTGGCAGAAATGTCCTAAAATGTCTACTATACATGGGGATGCTAGCATTGCTACAAACAATTAGTCTTGTGTTCTCATTAGGGTTGCTATCAGTTCAGTAAAGTACAGAATTGTTATGTTTTTTAAAGAACTTACGTATTAAGATATGAAATCTTGCGTCCCGTTTTGAATCAATACAAGACGTATTTCATTTGACCAGGTCCGCTGCTAAGGCCCGCCCTCTTCTGCCTCTGTTGGCTGGTGCTCACTGCTAGGCAAATGGAGTGAGATGGTAAGGAATTAGGCAAAAATATCAGGGTCAGAGTAGGGGCAGAGTAGGGGCGAGTCTTTGGCTCTCAGTGGCCAGCTAGGTGAGAAACAAAAACTAATACAGAAATACAGGCGTGAGTGGGAAGATTCAAATACTTGGCTTGACAGCATCAGCGAAAATGAATACAAAGCTAACTGCAAGATATTTCGGCAAATGTTTTCTTTGGCACATGGCGGCCTGGCAGATGTTAGATGGCACACCTCAGGAGAGCAACATTCCCGTAAAGTCAGAACCCAAAAGAACCAAGCAGCAGTCTCACAGTTCTCTGCACCCCAGGTATATCACAAGATTGAGACGAAATGAAAGCTTTTTAATCTATTATATAGATGGGACGTCATGTTTTTATCAATCATATTTACTAATACATAGATATCAACGTCAATGTAGATTTATTCCTTCGCATGGAAAGTGGCAACCCTAGTACCCATGTATCAGAATCCATGTGTACATATCATGTGAATGCATTTTTATAAAGTCAAGTAGGTTTGAAAAGAATTATTGTATTGTATTATACTGTATGTTCATGATGTTTTATGAAATATCTGGTAAAACTTGGGGATTGAAAAGCTCAGAAGAACCACACATGCTACTGTGCAAATTTGCACTTGTTAGCAGTCTGATCTCACTCTGTCTACATATTCCCACTGTTGTCATTATGTAACTTAAAATTATGTAACAGAGTCGCGATAAACCTGACCTCAGTTTATTCTCGCAAAAAGAATATCTGATCAGGTTTGGGATTTATGTTGACCACTGTGTCTCAATCCTCTTGCTAGTATTCCATCATCAAAAACCTGGAAAAGCTTTTACTAGGGGTCCCTGATGGTTTTACAATGCAGGTACAGGAGAACATGACACAGTAACAACTTCCAATCCATCTATAGAATAAATGGAAAAATAGAGTGATCCAACATGCCTGGGTGTGTGTGTGTTCTATATGTAGGACAGTGAGCACTCTACGTGGGTAAAAGTGATGTGACACTGAGTAATGTATTTTGAAATGTGGTCACTAATTTGCATTGTAGCATTATTACATATGTAGAATTAATTTAAGGTGTCAGAAATGAGCAAATAACAAATCAAGATTTGACACAAATTTTTAAAATTAATATTCCAACAATCCTGCAGATATACAGCTCATACTTTTTCACAGTTATGTTAGATGTCCAATAAATGCATATGAACTCTTAACGCAAGCAACTTCCAATCCAAAAACAATGTTTCAATGAATCCAGATGTGGAGACATGATGGCCATCCAGGTACAACAGAACAAAGATATCACTCAGTCTGTATTGCTATAACAAATCTATTATTTATAACATTCAACAGTATTTCTGAAACAGAAAGAACATTTTAGGAGTACCTACAGCTGCAAACATCACCACTGGCAAAAAATAAAATACAAGTGATAAAGTATATCGTTTCCACCATGCAATCCATTATTTTTCATGCTTGGCATTACAAACATCTGCATCCTAGCTTTGTTCTAAACAGGGAGATTTTACCTTGGTTTGATGTTAATAATTAGCCTCAATTCTCAAACCTTCACTTTATCAAACACCTTCAAGGCCTCTGTTTACATCAGACGTCTGATGATTTTACCACTCACATTCAGAAAAGGCAGTGCCATCACGTCACCATCACTCACTCCTTCAATTACATAATCAAAATTCAGAAAACACCAGGATTTCACCGAATACCTTTGCAATGTGATATACTGTATTATTACAATAAAGAATTCAAGTGTCAACATATCTATTCAATCTTGTGCTTTATGTGCATAAACGTCACCAAAGAAACTATAGTCGTATAGTCGTTGAATCTATAGTCCTTCTATAATTCGATTTGAAACTTTTGGGTACTTATTAAAGTGAATTAATGAAAATCATCTGTAGCTATCAGAAATTTTTAAAGATTTTTTTTTTTTAATTTAAAGCCTTTGTTGTATTTTGTACATATTTTGTGTTTATTTGATACATTTGCATATAATTTTATATGCATTTTACAATTATGACAATAGATAAGTCTAAAATAATTCTGTGAAACTAAAATGAGTTTTTAACAAATATCAAGACTCAACACTCTAATAATACAAGTGGTTGCTTGAAGAAAAAAACCCCCATACCTATGGTATTTTTGATTATGGTAACAAGAAGGTGACCTAGTAATTCTATAAAGTATTACGATTACTGTTTAGCCATCGCCCGTTTGATAAAGCAAGAGGCATGTGGCTGTAATGTCACAGTTTTACATATCAGAGTGATTTAAGAAGTATAATGAACACGTATAAAATCAATTAGTTATTTTCCACTTGAAACAGACTGTTTTACGGGATACTGCAACACTATTTAAAGATGTGCAGGTCGATAACAGACACGTTGCTGAGCTGTCAAAATCTGTCCTTCTGACTTGCCATCATTATGCGCCTATGGGAAGAAAGAAACTTAAGGTTGCACTCAGTAAAACAAACCAATAGGTCCTAGACATACAGCATCTTCATCAAACTTTTCTACTGTGGAAAATGTTGTTGGTACTATTACAACCTGAGATAACTGGACCACACCGTGTTAAGACCTAAGTGCCATATATCATGAGTAAAGTTTAAACTGCGAAACCTCTGCTGAAGTGAAAAGACTACTGTGCTGGAGAACTGATCTCTCATTTAACTTTCTTCTAAGTTTTTCCTTTTTTGTTGTGGAGAGGCACTGTAAATCATGTCCTTTATACCTCCGGCCGGGGGTTCACCAACTCACCGCAGAGTGGGAGGAGAGCATGATGGGAAAAACATGATGGGATCTCACTTCACTGCATCAGAAAGAGAGAGACAGAAAGGGACTGCAAAGGAAGCAGGCGAAATGGCAGGGCATAAAATATGAAGATAAGGACAGAGAGAGACAGATTGAAGCACATGAAGACAAATAGATGAAGCTGCATTAATGCATCAATATATATATATATACTGTATATATATATATATACATATACAGTGAGAGAG